>JBBBDQ010000478.1:5690000-5810000 GCA_037127315.1 Ascarosepion bandense
CGTAAACGCATTTAGGCGCCCATAGAGACATGTAGTATTTAGTCAGTCTCAAAACAGAAACAATAACTCCTTTGTTCTTTTTTTTGATGAATTCTAAAAATACATAAAACAAAATGAGATCGCTATAGTAGGCCAGTAATCGATTATAAAATATATTTGTAACAATGAGCTAAATATTTATATATATATATTATATATTTATATTATATTTTAAAAAATATTCCGTAATTAAATTTTCTCGCTCTCTCCCAAATGTGAAAATCAAGATAATAGTGTCACAAAGGAGGGCTTGGAGAACCGGATGCTCATGAGATGGACAAAGGAGAAGAGAGACAAGTGAATTGATGGACTTGAACAGATGGATGGTGGAGCAGGGATTAAGTAGGATAACCGTGGAAGGTGTATTAAGAGCAACAAGGGATAGGGAGATATTGAAATCCATAATCGCCTACGTTCTGAAGGGACACGGCACATAGAAGAAGAACCATTAAACGCTGACAGGACAGGTTGAAGGCAATGGGGACAAACAAAAGCAGCGCATGACCTACTTAGTGAGCTTGAGTCAATAGATGGCAGAACAGGGTTTAGGGAAAATAACAAAAAAAAAGTTAAGAGTTACAAAGAACAGGAAATTGTGGAGAGCCATTACTGCGAAATAATGCTTAACAATACAGTGTTCTCAAAGTTTCCTTTGACAACATATAATATGAATAAATTAAGCAGCTCCTAAGAGAGTCTGCCATATAAGTAATTAAAAATAATAAATAAATAAGTCTGAGGTGTCTGTTTCAAATAGAAGCATCAGCTCTTAATACGTTTGATTTAATAAAAATTTTGGATTAAAAATAAATCATTATGGTTTGTAATGAAACGTCATATTTTTGATAATTTTGTTCGTTGGCTGAAAAAGCTGAAATTTTACTTTTATTTAAACCTCTTTTTAAAAATCTTAGGCATTTAATGACGTCTATATTTGTTTACAGAGATTTGATATCTAAGCTAGCCATGTTTTTCAGTCATATACGAGGATTTTCATCTGTTCATGCCGTCACTAAACGCCTAAGATTTTTACAAAGTCATTTGTAAAAGTCAAAATCCCAACTCTCTCTCTCTCTCTCTCTCTCTCTCTCTCTCTCTCTCTCTCTCACACACACACACACACACACACGCACACACACACACACAGAGGCATTCATTCAGCAATGAATTAGAACATTCTCAGCAATTGGGCGTGTATAATGATAATATACACGCTAAAAAGTTTGCCTCCTTCTACCGAGAGCCTGTAGTTCAGTGGTAGAAACGCCGACTGACGCCAATTCGGTCGGATTTCAATCCTGGATAAAAAGCAATTGGCTGTCTAACCGTACTGATACAACGAAACAGATCTGTCTGCGGATGCCTATATATATATATATATATATATATATATATATATATATATATATATATATAATCAGGACAGGAAACAAAAGTTGGATATTTTTCCAAATCGATTGGTAATATATTTCGCGCCTCCCACCGCAAGTCAGACCAAACTCATTCAACAGTGAATGGTTCAAATTCGTCCAGACAAAGTCAAGTAAAGTAGACAAAGGAAAAAAGAAAAAAAATTCAAAAGAAAAGAAAAGAGAAAGAAAAGGAGAAGAGAAAAAATAATGGGAAAGGGGATTTAACTTCACGTATTAGATCTTAGCTTCACGCAGCGTCTTTGGCTTAAATTAACAAAAATACTCTGTTAAATTCAGCAATAAAAAATAATACTCTGTTAATTTTAACAATAAATTCTAACATTGAGTTCTCTTTAGAGTTAGTCTGTTGGAATTTACCTTAACAAATTTCAAGGATTCTACCATATATATATATATATATATATGGTAGAATCCTTGAAATAACTTATATATATATATATATATATATATATATATATATATATATATATATAAGTTATTTAAAGACCATGATATAAATAGAACTACATCCACTAAATCTGTAAACTTCTTAAATGCGACCTTTGATCTGAACAATGGCCTTTAAAAACAGTATGCTAAATATTCACGCCATCTCAAATACATTAACAAAGAATCAAATCGTAGTATCATTAATAAGTTGAAGTCTAATTTGGTTTATGTACTAACTCAAGTACGGATGTGCGTGGTGGTCCAGTGGATATCGGCTCGGAACGAGAAATCGAAGAGCCGAGTTCGAATTCCAGTTGAATTCATTGCATTCACTTACGCGCAAGTACCATTGGGAAAAGTATTAATCAGTCTCTTCCTTCCAGTTATGGGTTAAATAACAAGAGAGATTGGGTTCTATAGTCTTGGCAGGCAACCAGTCTACTGCAGAAAGCAATGGTAACCTACTGCGGGATAATCTTCTGCCCAGTCAGTCATGTCTCTTTCGATGGCACTTAATTGACTGACTAACTCAAGTAATAAGCAAGTTTTTGCCAACTCCAAAATTAAAGGCATTAATACATTAGAAAAGAGTAAACTCAAAACTGGTTTAGAATACCCTGTTAAAAACAAAGTAGACAAAAATAAGCAGAAACTAGACAAACGTAAAATTGCATGGATTAACACACCCTTCAGCCGTAATGTCCAAACAAGCATTGGAAAATTCTTCCTAAATTTAATGCACAACATTTCTACTATTCTCCCACAATAAAACATATATTTTCAACACAATCAATGTTCAAGTTGGTTATAGTTGCAGCCAACTATATATTTTACAACATAATAATATGTTATCAAAAAAATATTTGGTCTCAACTGAATAACAGTTACCCTACCAATAATGATAGTAACCCTTCAAAAATAGTTGCAACTGCCGAAAATATAAAACCTGCCCATTAAATGGCTATTGAATGTCCGAAAACATTATTTATGGAGCTAGAATTTATTCGGATGACGATGTTAAACTTTATTTTGGATCCATAGCAAAGAAGTTGAAATATCATTTCAATAACTATACGTTGTCTTTAAGCAGTAATAAATATAGCAAAACCACCGCTTTATCTCTATATTATTGGCAATTAATAAACAACAACTTAATTATTACCTGGAATATCGTCGCTAAAACCAAATCTTACAGGCTTACGGACTATTACGTTGAATACACCGGTTCTCGCTCGATCACCGAAGTTAAGCAACGTTGAGCATGGTTCGTAGGTGGATATCGACTCGGAAAGTGAAATCGGTGAGCCGAGTTCGATATCCAGTTGAATACCCTGCATTCACTTAAGCACTGGTACCCTTGGGAAAGGTATTAATCCGTTCCTTCCCTCCAGTTATGAGTTAAATAACAAGGGTAGTACTTGGGGACCCTGCCCTTAAAAACAAATCCCAATGAATCTTGCAAACAAAAAACAAAACAAATAAACTAAATAAAACAAATCAAAACGATTTCCAGCATTAAATGACCTAATGAAGGTTGATATGCTGCTTAAATAAAGCAAGCAACCAACCAACCAACAACCAAATCTTACAATGGAAAAGGAGATAGATGTAACTTATGTCTTTTAGAAAATCTTGCCATCTTAAATCATATAAATAATCTTAAGCTATTTAACATAAAAGTGAATTGATGACTACCCGCAGCCATAGAAAAACCACTTACTTAAATACTTAGACCTAAATTAATACCGATTCCCCTTTGCCTTTGTTTCTTTTTATCTCACACCTTTTCTTTCTTTCTTTCTTTCTTTCTTTCTTTCTTTCTTTCTTTCTTTCTTTGCAAGTATTATTTATTATTAATAATAATTATGAATTATCAGGTCTTAAATTCATCTCCCTGAAATTTAATAATTTTTTAAAACTTAAAATTAAATTTTTTTATCTTCATGTAATTTTTCTCTCTTCACATGCTCTTGATAAATTAAAAAAAATAGTACCCTAACATTATAAAAGATTTAACTTTCACGAACATCGCGTGAATTTAAATTCAATTTTCTTAAACGGTCAGTTTGTAATCTGTACCTGATGATTGCATAATGATTGAAATTTAATTGAATTCCTATTGAAAATTTTGTTTAATTCCGAGTTTATTGGAAAGTGTTTATGGATTAGTCAAAAAAATATGTGTCCTATTTTGGTTTTTATTTTTAATTTAAATGGTGGGTTGAACCAGATATATCTGGGACAAATAGAACAAATATTTTTTAAACTAATCATTAAACACTTTCTAAAAAGCTCGGAATAAAACAAAATTTTCAAGAGAAAATCAATCAAACTGACTTATAGCTGTACTCGTAATTTAAATATTACATATATATACGTACACATTTCGCACACACTCACACACGCATATATATGCTTGTTTGGACATTACGGCTGTAGGGTGTGTTTATCCATGCAATTTTACGTTTGCCTAGTTTCTGCTTATTTTTGTCTACTTTGTTTTTAACAGGGTATTCTAAACCAGTTTTGAGTTTACTCTTTTCTAATGTATTTCATTTTGAAGTTGGCAAAAATTTGCTTATTACTTGAGTTAGTACATAAACCAAATTGGACTGATCTATGCAATTATGATTTGGGCATGGCTGGAATTCGAGTGGGCGACTTTCTATTTTTAGAACAGTCGTTCCCTTTGTTAAACAAAGTGGGGTTAATGGTGGAGGAGAAATGTTTGATGTGTAATGCCTCTCTTATAGCGAGGTATCTGTGGAAATTTGATTTACATAGCACACTAGTGCTTTCTACCAGCATTTTCCTTAAGAGGTTTTGTGGGTTATGGGTTAATCGATTTTTTATGGAGCTCTGTTCTGATGAGTGACATGTGAGACGTCTTCTTGCGTTATTATGTCCGATGTAGGCAACTGATTTATTTTTGACAAAAACAGTTTTGTAATGGGCAGTGAAATTGATGCACTACATTGATCACCGCTAGTGTGTTTGCATTGTATATAATACGCTAAAGTCCACCTTCTTTCACCGAGTTCCCAGTGGTAGAATCGTCGACTGATGTCAATTCGGTCGGGTTTCAATCTAGAAGCAATCGGATGTCTAACCATACTGATGTGCTGTGATACAGCGAAACAGATCTGTTTGCAGATGACTATGGTGGATTTTGAAAAAACAGTAGCTACTCACGCATCTACTCATCGTTCATTCAGAAATGAATTTGAACACTATCGTCTTCTGGCGTGTGTTTACATTGTATATAAAGTCCACCTTCCTCTACCGAGCGCCCATATCTCGGAAGTAGAATCGCCGGCTGATGTCAATTCGGTCGGGTTTCAATACTGGCTAGATAGAAACAATCGGATGTCTAACCGTACCGATAAGCTGTGATAGAGCGAAACAGATCTGTCTGCGGATGACTATATATATATATATATATATATATACATATATGGTGTGTGTGTGTATGTGTGTATGTAGAGAAAAAATGAACTTAATTTTATGTATGTCGAATGCATTGATTGAATAGAAATCTAATGTTATACATAACATTTCATCTAATTCATGAGTCATACATAACAATTAATGCACGCACATACACACATATATAACACATCATTCAATAAGTCCCAGGTCTGACATATAGATAGCACCACTAATAAAACATCCATGAGTTTTATGAAGTACTAATCTTCAAATGGCACCTGACAAAATTTGGGCCCAATTATTAGTTTACAAATTACAAATTATTTCAGTGATTCTACTGTTGCAAAATTTTAAAACTATGAAAAAATGTTAATTTTGTGTGTTTCTGATGAGAAAATACTGTTCAAGCAAAGCAATGGCTTGATAAGTGCTATTCGGACTCTGCTCTGCCGGAAACAGCAGTTAAGAGGTGGTATGCTGACTTTAAACGCGATCGTACAGACACAAATGATGCTAAACGCTCAGGTCGCCCCAAATCAGCAATTGTCCCGGAAAACACCAAAAAATTCACAAACTCGTTTTGACTGATCGTAAATTTAACTTGCGTGGCATAGCAGAGTTGAGCATCAAAAAGGTAGTGTATTCACCATATTGTATGAATATTTGTCAATAAGAAAGTTGTGTTCAAAAAAATGAACTTAATTTTATGTATGTCGAATGCATTGATTGAATAGAAATCTAATATTATACATAACATTTCATCTAATTCATGAGTCATACATAACAATGCCCACAGTCGATCAAAAACAACAACGCGTCGACGATTCAGAGTGTTTAACGCAACAAGAGAAAGATTTTTCGTAAATATGTGACAATGAATGAAACATGGATCCACCACTTCACTTCGTTTGTCACTGAGTAGACAGCAGCAGGTGAAAGCTGTCCAAAGCGACCAAATACGCAATCATTGGTATGTTTGAAGGAAGAAAAAAAACAAAAACAAAAACAAAAAAAAACGGCCACACATGAAGAAGAAAATTGATCTTTCACCAAGACAACGCACCGTGTCACAAGTCGATCGCAATGATGGCAAAACTACATGAATTGCATCCACCCTATTTTCCAAATATGCCTACCAGCGATGACTGACTATTTTCAGATCTCCACAGAATGCTCCAGATTTGGCTCAAATGAAGAAGTGATATCGGAAACTGAGGCATATTTTGAGGCCAAAGAAAAATCGTTCTACAAAAAAAGGCATCGAATTGTTAGAAAAGCGTTGGAATCAGTGTATCAGCCTAGAAGGAGACTATGTTGATGAATAAAGTCAAATTTTACCTAAATGATATTGTTTAATTAGTTATGCCTGGGATTTGTTGAGTGATGTGTTATATATATTTTAAAATTGTGTATTTAGACAGCAGTACCACTTTTATCCAAGTTTTATTAAAAATGACTGAAAAGGTAGTACAGTTAAGTTTTGATATAGTTTTTCATGTGATTTTTTTCTTTTCAGAACATAAATTGTATAAAAATTGTCCGAATACTTTATTTATCCAAGCGCTTTCGGCTATAGTTTTGGTCATTGTTAAGGATGAATTTTATTTTACTTTTAACCGAATATATAAATTATTTTATGTATGTATGTAGAGTTATATAGTTGTTTTATTTTCCAAACACAGTCAGAACACAGTGACCGTGTTCATAGTTGATATTGACAGTTTTTTTTCTTTTTTTAATTAATAATGCTTCTATTATATTTAACCTTTTTTTTTTTTACATGTAAATGATGCTATTATATCTGTATTATTAACGAGTATTTTATGGATAAAGTTCGTTAGGTTTCCATGTGTATTTAAATGAGATCTAATAGAAAATTAGAACAAATATAAGATCAAATGAAACATTTTCCAAAAATATTAACGATCGTAACTTGCTTGGTATTTTTAGCGAAATCTCCATATATATATATATATATATATATATATATATATATATATTCACTTAGATAGATAGATAGATAGATAGATAGATAGATAGATAGATAGATACCTCGCCTTCGAACGGAGACGTGATGTGACACAAGGTCGATTTTATTGGTGTGGAAAAACAAGTCCGTATAATCGAGCCAGAGCTAAAAATTGTCCAACCGACGCATTGGCCACGCTGGTGACCAACGAGTTACCTCCCTAGTGTAATGGAGTGATGCAGCGTCAGGCATCTGTTTCCCGGGGACCGGGAACCTCTCCGTATTTTCTTATTCTCAATTGCATCTGTCCTCGCATATATATATATATATATATATATATATATATGTGTGTGTGTGTGTGTGTGTGTGTGTGTGTGTGTGTGGAAATGACTGTTCTTAGTATAGATTTTACCTCTGTTAATTTACATTGAGCACTGTTTTATTATAACTATCAGCCTGACATATATATATATATATATATATATATATATAGAGAGAGAGAGAGAGAGAGATAGATAGATAGATAGATAGATAGATAGATAGATAGATAGTCCATAGTGTTGGTTATTTTCACATTTTAATGAGATCCTTTGGTTTAGCTGAAGGGAAGTCGTGAAAGAGCAAATCGACCCGTCGTAGTTTATCCCGTTTCGGGAGTAATATACCGTTTTTTCATACTGATGTCATTTCTAAGTTCTCGTGGTATCTTTTTGTAGTGAACCAATATTCTTGAATCTCTCAAATCTATAACTAGAAAGAAGAAAAAAATCTTTCACCCATGTTGCTCGTCTCCTATCTTATGTGAGTACGATTGTGATATATGATTTGTGATGCATGCGACTCTACCGGAATGCGCAAACCAGTTATTACGTCTTCAACTGGAGAATAATGAATAGACTGATTTTTTAATATAAAACCAGCAATATCTTGAAGTTACTATGTCTTCAACTGGAGAGTGTCAGAGAAAATCTTTACAACAAAATAAAATATAATATTAACAAATGCCGTATAATGAATACACTAATGTTTTAATATAAAAACAGCAATATCTTGGATATTTTCGTAAGTTATTAATTATCACTTGTGAAATCATAAAATACTTCCTGTTTTTTTGTTAGTAAGTTATTTGGCGGGCGCGTTACGCTCTGTCATTACCATAGATAAATAATAAACCATTCCGTTTTTTTATTGTAAACACGAAAAAAAAAAGAAAGATTCTGTCAGTTTTCGTGAAAGAAAAAAAAAGAAGTTAGAATGAATGAAAGATGGAAAGAAAAAAGAATGAAATAAAAAAAAAGCTATGAAATGCTTAACATCAGCTTCAGTGAAAATGAAAGTAAGGAGTGAAATTGGAATGGAAAAGAGAGGTAGTGCTATACTAGGAATATATTATTTTCGTTTTTCATAAAATCCTGTCTAATGTACCTTCAATATTTTTCACGCTTCACTTATAATTATCCTTCATTAATGAAATATACATTAGATGGAAGACAGGATAAAAAAAGAGTTAACAATAATGCGATATAAAATAATAATAAAAAATGCTTCCGGTTTTCTGTTAATTTTGTCATGCTAAAATATTTAAAAATACCATAATAGAATTTCCACGGGTATTTTATCACCGTAAAAATCGCACAGAACGTATTCAATCATTAAACTAATAATTATGGCTGATCAGAAAATTTTTAACAGGAAAACCGTGAAGTTTTCACTGGTTCTGCTAGTAAATAAATCCGTGTTTTATAAATAAATGCATGCTTTTATAGAGTTACCCGTATACTCTGTTGCAGAGATTACACGAAAAAAAAAAAGCAAAAAAAAAAAAACAAAAACAAACAAACAAACAGCAAGAAACTGCTTACATTTCTGCCATTAGCGTAGGCAAAAGTTTACAACACATAATAAATATTAAAACATTCAACGAGAGATCTGTGACGACTAACATAAATAAACAGTTGTCGGCGACGATTATTATAAATAAACAGAGGCCTACATTTTGAATGTGGCCTACGAATTTCTGTCACCGGTTTAGTATGTGGCCTGCCTTTTGAATGTGGCCTATGAAATTCTGTCACTGGTTTAGTAGGTGGCCTACCTTTGGAATGTGGCCTACGAAATTCTGTCATTGGTTTAGTATGTGGCCTACATTTGAATGTGGCCTACGAAATTCTGTCACTGGTTTAGTAGGTGGCCTACCTTTGGAATGTCGCCTACGAATTACTGTCACTGGTTTAGTAGGTGGCCTAACTTTGGAATGTCGCCTACGAAATTCTATCACTGGTTTAGTATGTGGCCTACATTTGAATGTGGCCTACGAAATTATGTCACTGGCTTAGTACGTGTCCTGTCTTTGGAATGTAGCCTACGAAATTCTGTCACTGGTTTAGTATGTCTGTCACAAGTATAGTATGTTACTTACATTTGAATGTGGCCTACAAAATTCTGTCACTGGTGTGGCTTACTTGTTGAATGTGGCCTATGAAATTCTGTCACTGCTTTAGTCAACGGCCTGCCTCTTGAAGGTGCTCTACGAAATTCTGTCACTGTTATAGTATGTTGCCTACCTTTTGAATGTAACCTACGAAATTCTGTCACTGGTTTAGTATGTGGCCTACTTTTTGAATGCGGCTTACAAATTTCTGTCACTGGTATTGTATGTGGCCTACATTTTGAATGTGGCCTACGGAATTCTGTAATTGGTATAGTGTGTTGCCTACCTTTTGAATGTGGCCTACGAAATCTTGTCACTGGTATAATATGTTGCTTACTTTTAAATGTAGCCTACAAAATACTGTCACTGGTATAGAATTTTGCGTACGTTTTGAATGTGGCCTACGAAATTCTGTCACTGGTATAGTATATTCTCAACCATTTTAGGGTTGCCAACGAAATTCTGTCACTAGTATTGTATGTTGCCTACCTTAAAAAGCGTATTACAAGGAAGTATGATAACTGTTTGGTAAGGGTTTGGGTTAAGCCAGGGTTAGAGTAAAGGTTAGGGGAGTGTTAGGGTTAGGGAAGGTTAAGTTGAGGAAAATATTTAATTTCAATAAATAGCCGAATAATTATCTGCTATGAAAGTCGGTTTTCTGTGCAGGGCCCGGAAGTTTTTTCAGTCTGAATCTATCTTGCACATTTATAAATCTACCATCCGCCCGTGCATTGAATACTGCTGCCATATCTGGTCGGGTGCTCCTGCTATTCTCCTCGGGCTTCTCGACAAGGTACAGCGGAGGGTCTGTAATGTGATCGATACCAACTTGGCAGACCGCCTGCAGTCACTCTCTCACCGGCGCGACGTGGCTTCCCTGTGTCTCTTCTATAAATACTGTCACGGCTTTTGCTCCAATGAATTTAGATCATTGCTGTCCCCTAGATACGAATTTGCACGAGAAACTAGATTAGCAACTAGATCCCACCCTTTTACAGTGAAACCGATAAAATGCAACCTCAACTTCTACTCCAACAGTTTCTTTTCTCGCACTTCCCGACCGTGGAATTCCCTTCCACACGATTGCTTCCCCGACGGCTACAATCTCCTGGAGTTTAAATGTAAGGTCAATAGACACCTTCTAACACAGTAACTCACTCCCATTCTTTCAAACACTCTTCCCATCTGCCCAACCCTCATCCTCGGTATCCTTACCCATCTATCACCTTCTTTCTGACATTTCCTACACCTAACCACTCCTCCTCTTTACCTTCCGCTATGTAGCCCCATGCGCAATAGTGGCAATGGAATGCCTTGCTTGGGGTGAAATGATTAAAAAAAATACTTTTACTTATCTAGGACACATTCGAACCGGATAGGCTACGTACTATACTGGAATAAAATGGGTAGTCCACATACTATACCGGCACCAATAAGCCGTATATAAACGTAAAAAAAAAAAGAAAGAAAATGCAGTGATGAAACAAAGACCGAAGGTCAATTTGGACAATATTAGAATTTTACGGTAATATTAGATCTTTCTAAAGATTGATGTTTATTTTTAAGTCTTGGGATATATTTTCTTACTTGCCGTTTTGAATGATAGAATGTTATTTCTTTCTGTATCATGTCGATTCGCTAGCCTGCATAGCAGAAAGATAAAGATCCCAACCCACCTTTCCAAAGTGGGTCAACATTCTGGTGCTTACTATCATTCCTAGGATTAAAATCTACTTATTTTTAAATTTTTTTTATTATTCGAGTGTAAATCGTATCTATACCTTATGTTTCTTTTCTGTGTATAGTTTACATGTAGCACAAGACTGAAAGTATGAGGCACTCACTGAGGGCAGAACTCACTATTCAGTCGGAATTGATCTAGAGTGAGAAGCTGAACCTGTAGACTATAAGAGTTGTATTGTGGTGCAGTGGATATCGACTCGGAACGAGAAATTTGGGAGCCGAGTTCGAATTCCAGTTGAATTCGTTGCATTCACTTACGCGCAAAGATCCTTGGAAAAGGTATTAATCCGTCTCTTCACTCTAGTTATGGGTTAAATAATAGGACAGATTGGGTCTACAGCCTTGGCTGGCAACCAGTCTACCGTAATGGCAACTTACTGTGGGATAATCAGTCAGTTATGCTTCTTTCGAGATGTGATCGCCCAAGCGTGTATCACATATGGCACTTAACTGACTGATTAGACTCAACAAAAGCTGATGGTAATTCCTATTTCACACGGACTAGGCCTGTGGATATCCAGTGTGTGTGACGATACAAACACTTTTATGGATACATGCGCGGGTAAACGCTTACTCCATTACACACTAAAGTAGATATACATACACGAGCGCACACAAACACACAGACACAGACACACATACATATATATGTTTTTTTTTTTTTTTTTTAATCATTTCACCCCGAGCAAGGCGGAAACGCCACTGATGTGCAGGGGGTTACACAAATGTAAAAAGATTAATTAGAAAAGAGTGAGGAGTACAAGCTAGTTAGAAAGGAACAATAGAAAGCTGAGAAAGGTGCGATGACAGATACATAGGAGGAGAGAAAGGGAAGGTTATACAGGGGAGGGGAGAGAGCTAGAGGCGAGTGGTTAGTAGATGAGTATTAACTTTGCATTTAAATTTCTGGAGGTTGTAGCCGTCAGGAAAGCAAGAATACGGGAGTGAGTTCCACAGGCGGGAAGTGCGAGAGAGGAAGCTGCAGGAGTAGAATTGTCGTCTGCATTTGGCTAACCTGACTGTGAATGGGTGGGACCCAGTTGCCAGTCTGGTTGCACGGGTAAACACCTGTTGAGGAGGCATCAGTGACTTCAGCTCATCCGAGCAGAAGCCATGAAAATATTTATAGTAGAGACAGAGGGAGGCCACATTTCGACGATGGGAAAGTGGCTGCAGTCGAGTCGCCAGATCAGTACCTATCACATTACAGACTCTCCTTTGGAGTTTGTCAAGAACACTGAGGAGAACGGCAGGGGCACCTGACCATAAATGGCAGCAGTACTCCATGCACGGACGGATGGTTGACTTGTATATATGCAGGATGGATTTAAGTGGAAAAAACATCCTGGATCGACATAGTGACCCAAACATTTTAGCAGTAGATTTTGCTATGGATTCAATATAGTGGTTCCATTTGAGGTCTGAGGACAGGGTAAGTCCGAGGAGGTGTAGTGTATTACTCTCCGGGAGAATCACCTGGTCCATGCTTATGGGAGGCAGAAGAGGTTGCCAGACAAGAGCTTGGTCTTAGAGGAATTGAAGTTGACAAGCCACTTCTTGCCCCAGTTCACCACAGAGTGTAGATCTCGCTCAAGGTCAGCAGCGAGATTATGTCTGATTATTTACGATAAATTTTTAATACGAAAATGTGTGTCATTCGGCAGGATCCAAACCTGCGACCCCTATCCACATAGGGGAAGCTACCATTTGAGAGGTCTAAGACGTTGCCAGATCAAATGGTATAATACTGTTTAATTAAAAACATAATATCTACTTAAATATGAGTATCGATCAAAAATAATGTTCAAAGAAATCATTTCATATATGTAAGAATTAGTAAAAAGTGTTGAGTTTTTACATAATCTTCCATATCGTCGTATAATTTTTTTTCTTTTCAGAACAGAAATTATATAAAAAATGTCCGAATGTTTTATTTATTGAAGTGTTTCGTCTATACTTTTATAGAATATCAAGGATGAATTTTATTTTATATTAAATTGAATATACAGATTGTTTTGTGTAAGTATGTAGATTAATACGAATATTTTATCTTCCTAACACGGTGAACAAACTGTGGCCATGTTCATAGTTTATTTTGTTGAGTGTTGGCTTTTTGACACTTTTTTGTAAGTAAGACTTCCATTATTATTGATAATGGCTAAAAATATAGCCTAAAGTGCTTGGATAAATAAAACTTTCGGATAATTTTATATAATTTATGTTCTAAAAAGAAAAAAATATAAGATCACTTCAAAAATTATATAAAAACTAAACTATAGTACATTGTTATTTTTAACGCAACTTACATTAAAGAGGAATTGCTTCCTAATACACAGTATTAAACGTTATTTTTAGTGTATACTCGTACGTGAGTTGAAGGTCTGTTTATTTATTAAACAGTGTTTAATTTTCGCCTACAGGCCTGAATATTCGAGAAATCTTAGAAAAATATACGCTCGCCGTAGAATGAATATTTTCTAATAAGATTTCTCAAATAGTATATTCAAATAATAAAAATCTGTCGGTTTAATAAATATAAAATTCAAGTTTTGGTCATATATATATATATATATATATATATATATATATATATATACAAATAAATATATATATATACAAGTGAATAAGGAACGAAGAAAAAATCAACAACATTCAAAATATTAATTCAAAACTGCTCAATATAAAATAGAACTGTGAATATTTATTATAAATTATAGTTTAGAACATGGACACATTATCATCTAATACAAAGTGTACATTTTGTTTCGAAAACTTTGTAGTAGATGATAATTTGTACATGTTCTAAATTATAATTTATAATATGTATATATATATATATATATATATATATATATGTATCTATATATATATGTGTGTATATATATATGTGTGTGTGTGAGCGTGTGTGTGTGTGTGTGTGTGTGTGTGTGTGTGTGTGTGTGGGTGTAAAAGTGCACATTGAAGTCAACACCCATAGGCGAGAGTCTCTCATGCTAAACGCAATCATCAGGCCATGCGCGTTGTATTTTTGCTCGACTTTTTACATCTACATTCATTGTGGGTAGACGACTGAATTGTGGTTATTATTGTAACGGTTATTTTAGTGGGCGTGGCTTGTTAACTTGTTATTATTTACTCAGTTTCTTTACTCATTTATTTGTTTTGAGTAATTTATTTTACTTTTGTTTTCTTATTTTCTTTTCTTTATTAATGTTCATTTATTCTTGTTTGTTTTCAGTTTTTGATTTTAAAGTAGCAAACCCAGTATTTTATTTTCGTGTCTGAATCTTGAGTAGAGTTCTGATCGTTTATTTAGTAGTTTGTTTTGGTCTAACAAGATAATTATAGCTATTTTCCCTCCAGGCCGTTTTTGATTGACTGTTGCTTATGTCCTTTTTCTTATTTTCTATGATATTTTTTATGTAATTTGTTTTTAATCTTTCCCCAAACACTTTAGAAATGATTGTTCAGCGTTTTTGTTTGCTTTAAAGATGGTATTCTTGAGTATTCTGGATGTGCGTTGTGGTGCAGTGGATATCGGCTTGTAACGAGAAATCGGGGAGTCGAGTTCGAATTCCAGTTGAACTCCTTGTATTCACTTACGCGCAAATACCCTTGAGAAAGGTGTTAATCCGTCTCTGCCTTCCTGTTTTGGATTAAATGACAAGACAGATTGGGTTCTATAGCCTTACTATACCGCAAGACGAGACGAGACAAATTGGGTTCTATAGCCTTTCTATACCGCAGAAAATAATGGCAACCTACTGTTGGATAATCTTCTGCTCAGTTAGTCATGTCTCTTTTGAGACATGATCGCCCAAGCGTGTATCATGCATGGCACTTAACTGACTGACTGATTCTTGAGTCTCAAACGAAGATGATATTTTTAAGAAAAACGTTTATTTTTTTTCTGTTTGTTCTTGCCACGGTGTATCATGTAGAAAATTAACAAAGAAAAAAAATGTAAAATATTATATTACCTCATTCAAAGAACAGTAAAAATAGTCTGCCTAAAATAATGGAGACAATAAATGGAAGTCTTAAAAACAAATCACTTGAAATGTATTTAACCCCAAAAATGTGATTTCATCGTCACAATTATACAAACAAAAATGGCACATTCATTTTAAAATTTTAGAAAATAATCAGAATAAATAACTTACTACGTGAGATGAGATTAACATAACAAAGATGGGGATAATGGTCCGAAAAATGAATGCAATTATAACAATACATCATCTTATAGTTTATATTTAGAAAGTCGGAGAGCAGGTAGGTTGATATATTATTTCTTTAACTTAAATATTATTAGTTAAAACCGTTGCTTCTACTCTAATTGCTTCTTTTCTCGCACTTCCCACCTTTGGAAATCCCTCCCGACTTCTTGCTTCCTTGATAACTACATTTAAAAAAAAGATGCAATGTTAATCGTAATCTGTCTTCCTGAACGCTATTTCTTTATTGATTCTTTTCATTCTCTTTTACTCCTCGTACCTTTTGTGTTCTAGTGGCTTTATCGCCTTACCTGGGGCGGAAGGTGTCAAAAAAGTAAAATAAAATTAGAAATGGAAGCAATTAAAACTTTCAATTAATTTCATGGAAGTCTGAAAATTTATCTCAGAATATCATTTTTCTCAGAAAAGTTTAGAAGTTATCTTGATCTTCAACTATCTGCTGCGTTCATTCAACATTCAGGTGAATATCTTCCTCAACAGTTTCCCCTCATTGGTAGGTCTAAGGAGATTTTTCTCCCATACTGTCTCCCGTTCTGCCAACTATTGAAACAAGTAGACCACCCAATTAATCAGATTTTTTTATATTGAATTTCATATTATATTATATATAGTATATTATATATAAATTAAATCAATATATAAATATATACAATAAATAAATATAAAATAAATAATAGAAATAAATATAAATATAAATAATAGAAATAAATAAATAATATAAATATTAATATAAATAAATATAAATAAATATATAAATTAATATATTATAATATTAATATATTACATATAATATATGTATTAAATCATATTATATTATTTATTGATATTATATTATTTATATTGTATTTCATATTATATTTCACAAGTTTTCTTTGTTTTCATTTTCATTGAAGGTTTCTTCATTGCTTATAAGTTTCGTTCATCGTATTCTCAGTATCTTTGATGAGCTCCATTTTTATTGATTCGGGTATCCTCTTCACTTGTGCGGAAATTGTCCTTTATTCTCTGATTGATACTATATAGCAGTTCATTCTCTTTGTTTATTAATATTTTCTTCAGATTTTAGAAGCGATTGTTTGTTATTAAAATGCACCTTCGGATTTGGGTGGTACGATTTACTTACGAAGGAATTAAAATTTTCATACTTCCTTTATTTTGGAATCTCCATACCTTACACATTGAGCTGTTAATCTTGCTAATAACTATAGATTTTTACAATTGATAGTTATTCCTTTCTTCCTTCTTTCGTTTACTGGCTTCTCGCGGAGTTGCCGCAATTTTCTTTCCTTGCCATCAGCAAGGTGTCATCTGCGTATATATGTTGTTAAGATTGTACTCACAAACAATAAATCCTGATAAATGGGCGTTAGCAAAAGGATGAGCCCAAAGAGATAATTGCAGATCAGTGATCAGTCAGTTTAAGTGCCATATGTGATACACGCTTCGGCGATCATGTCTCGAAAGAGACATGACTGACTGGGCAAACGATTATCCCGCAGTAGGTTGCCATTGCGGTAGACTGGTTGCCGACCAAGGTTATAGAACCCAATCTGTCCTGTTATTTAACCCATAACTGGAAGGAAGAGACGGATTAATACCTTTCCCAAGGGTATTTGCGCGTAAGTGAATGCAATCTATTTGCGATAAAACAATAAAATCTTTAAAAGAAAGCTAAAAGCAACTACTTTAACATACTTACACTTAACTGATTTTCACATACATGGCGGAAAGTACCTTTTTGCACTGAAGACCTCAATTAATAATGTATAGCATAATAAAAAGGAATAATAATGAATAAATGCTCACGTATATTTGATGAAAAATTTATACTTTTATTCTTTCCTTATTTATTTATTTATTGATTTGTATTAATATTTTAAAATATCTATAATACTATTTCTTAGAGTTGTAAATTCAATGACTAACTGATCACTCCGACATCCAGTATAATATATATATATATATGAATAGAATAAGTGTTCTTTACTTATTCTATTCACCTTGTCGGATTCCAATCCATATATTCCAATTCATATATATATATATATATATATATATATATATATATATATATATATATATCGTCTGGACGGGCATTACTTGTCGGCAGAGAGAGAAGAAGAGCCCCGACATGGGCAAATATATAAATGGAGATAGATAGATAGATAGATAGATAGATAGATAGATATTAATTATTATTATTATTATTATTATTATTATTATTATTATTATTATTATTATTATTATAGCTTACTCCAACTCAATATCTGTGTTTGTAGGTCTCTGAAGAAGCAGTCGGATCAGCTAGAACAGATAGATAGATAGATAGATAGAGTCATCCGCAAACAGATCTGTTTCGCTATATCACAGCGCATCAGTGCGGTAAGACACCCGATTGCTTTTTACCCAGGATTGAAACCTGATCGAGTCGGCGTCAGTCAGATATTATACCTCTGAGCTATGGGCGCTCGGTAGAAGGAGGCAGACTTTTAACGTGTGATATATCATGTATTCATACGCCAGTACTGAGAGTGTTCTAGTTCATTACTGAATGAACGATGCGTAGATGCTAAAGTAGCTACTGTTTTTTCAAAGTCTACCATTCTTCCAGAGTGCTCAATCAGGGTGTGAGAGCGTAAACAATCATCCGCAGATAGATCTGTTTCGCTCATCAGTACGGTTAGACATCCGATTGCTTTATAGCTAAGAGTGAAACTCGAATATATATATAAACAAAGTGACAAATATAGATAAATAGCTTCATTGATACATCCATACATCCATATGCATATGCTGACAGATAGGCGAATGGTCTGAGATAGAAATCAATTAAATTTTTTAGATTGCATGTTTTTTTTAACGTATGAATAATACAAATCATACTAATTAACCCACACAGATGGTTCATGCCTTTTTTTATCGTAAGTGAATACAACGAACCCAACTGAAATTGAAACTCGGCTCTCCGATTAACAATTCGAGATATTATTCATTACACTAATCGCACATCCAAGCTTACAGCACCTGGTATTTCCATCTAGATTTTGAACAGGCTTAACTTTAGTGATTGTAAGGGAACCGGTATTTCAACATGATTTGGCCGTAAGCCGCTACAGAAAATGAGGATTCAAGATTCATGGCCGACTACATCCTGAAGGTTCTGAAGCGGTTAACCTCTTTAAAATGAGTAAGTTAACAGAAATTGTATTAGGAAAGAAATAGGAGATTATGCAAGAGTTTCCTGCAAAGATTAAACTTCTTCCGGCGGTCCGTTCTTTGACGCTCTTATTGCCATCCTGAACCAGCAATCAATAATCAATACCTGTGGCAGTTACCTTTCATTTTTGATCTGTTGCGTCGTTTCCATTTTCCTCGAATCGATACTGTAATTTAATCAGATTTAAGAAAGTTTGGCCCAAGGTCATAATTTACAAGTAAACGTTTGGCTTTTGCTCAAATTTATGTGCTTTTCATATTTTTTATACACCTTCCTAAATCCCACCCACCTTCTATTCTTTCTTCGTCATCCCCTGTCCTCTATTTTTCTCTCTCTGTAACCCACTGCGCACCAGTGACTGACCCGCCTTACTTGGGGTTAAATGATTATAAAAAGAAAAAAAACAATTATCGTCTGTTACACCCAACGCCGTCGACAGCAGAATTTTCATTCAGATACACTTTCTGTTGAATATTTGGCTACAATAAAGTCTAAAATAAAAAGAATCTATTATGCATATTATCGTGGTTAACTACGGACAGTATTTTGGTTATTGGCGTACTATACCGCGAATGAAGCCAGCATAAACACCCGGACATAAGACGATATTACTTCTGCAGCTATACTGAGACGATATCTAGTCTTCTTATTCTGTGTGTATTATACCAGTAACGTGTACCAGATCGACGTATGCTATATAACCTCGAAACTAAAATGACCAACGTGTTGCATAACCTGAAGCCAAGGATGACAAAATTTAAACTGCAACCAAAACGACATATATGTGGTATACGATTCAATGGAACGACGATTATTAATTTGACGACGGGATCGCAAAACTTGCTATCTTCTCATTTTTACCTTTTTCACGCTGATAAACTGACCTTATTCTCACTAAATAAAATGACGATCCTAAGACATATATATAAACAAATGTAGATACCTAATTTCTGGTGACATGGCGTTGAGTAGGAGGTAGTTTCGGAGGTGTCAGCATACACGCATTGAGAGGCCAGAGGCCCGATCGTCTGCGGTTTTCCCTTTGTCTTTCTCGGTCTGGGTTCCGATCTCAAATGCTCACCGACTGCTACTACTACTAATTTCTGTCTCTTATATAAGCGACTACGTCATATTTTAACACATTAGTTGCATAATTTGAAGGCCAATATTATCTGACCTTGGTCACGCTGGTTTCGAAACAATCAAATATACTTCTTCACGAAATTATTCACCAACTCACTGTCACTTTAAGAATTGATTAATCACGATACTCTACAATTTTCTTACTCGTAGGATTACCGAAGTTAAGCAAAGTCGAACCTGGTCAGTTCCTAAATTTGTGACTAATTTGTAATAACAGGTGCTGTAAGCGTGGATGTCCGGGTTGTGTAATGAATAATATCTCAGAATTGTCAATCGGAGAGTCGTGCTGCAATTTCAATTTGGTTCGTTATATTCACTTACGTGCAAAAAAGTATGACTCCACCTCTTCTCCCAAATTATGGGTTAATTAGTAATTTATGTGTAATGACTTGGAATTGTTAATGAGACAGCCGAATTCCAATCCCTGTTGAGTTCGTTATATTCACTTACGTGCAAAAAAGTATGACCCCACCTCTTCTCCCAAATTATGGGTTAATTAGTAATTTATGTGTAATGACTTGGAATTGTTAATGAGACAGCCGAATTCCAATCCCTGTTGAGTTCGTTATATTCACTGACGTGCAGAGACTCTTTGAAAGCTATGCATTTACTTCTTTCCCCTCAGCTATGGATTAATTAGTAAGACTGGTATAACTAAATCATTATTTAAAAGACTTACGATTCAAAATATTTTCTGGCTTCAAATAATCTAAAAAGTGTTGAGACACCGTAAAAAAACGATTCAATCAATAAACAAAAACAATTTGTTGCTCTTTGTAACTCTTTGTAAATTTGGTCTTTTTGCTATCTCTCCTAATCCCAGTTCTGCCAGTTGTTTACACAAGACCATTTATGTGCGCTATTTTCTTATGTCCCTTATATCGTCAATATGTTTTGGGAGTATCAAATTTTCTAAGCCAACTATCCTCATTATGTGGCCTCTTTCTGATGGCATGTATAAGCCTTCTTTTTGTTTCTGTTTTTCTTCGCCGTTCAGTCTGTGATATTCTCAGCATCCTACTGTACAGCCACATCTTTTTTTTGTCTTTTCTTCATCTGTGAAAAGATTGTCTAGTATTAACTGCCATATTGAAGGATTGATTTTACGTAACAATACTGTAGTCATTTTTTTTAACAAAATGTGTTTCTTAATGGTTTCCTTAGCTTTTGAAAGGCATATTTACTATCCCAATGCGACTTGGGGTTCCGGGGTAGTATTTTCCGTCCTCTGTTAAAACATTTCTTAAATATTTAAATTACTGTACTTATTGTGTTATCTTCATTTTTCTGGGCTGTTTTTTTTTCTTCTGACAACCACGCCTTCTTTTGTCATAAAATTGATGTTTAGTCTATTCTTCTCGCTTTTCCTTACTGGCTTCTGTTCCAGTAGTGGCCTTTTTGTATTTGCTATCAACACTGTGTCATCTACATATGTAATATCAAGATTGTTGCCGCTAATCTTGAGGAGACAATTACTGTTTTGAAAGAAATAGTTATTTTTTCTGACAACCGTCATGATTCCTGCCCTTCCTATGAACAGAAGGTACGCACATCGAACTTCTAGCAGGAATCAGTGTGTAATATGAATTCGTTTCCTCTGCCGTCCTCCGACCGTACGACAGTTCCAAGCGCCGACAGTGTGTTTCTGCTTTCGGACAGTTCACAATGAAGCAGTAAGAAAAGCTTAGACCTGGGGATTCAAATACCGGCGATGCAAGCCTTTCAGTTGCCAGTACCATTGCATTTAGATGGGATTTCTCTGATGCCCGAACGAAAATAATTGCGGGGATGATTCGTTTTTTCACCTGGCCCATATGAACTTGTACGGGGTACGTCACGTGAAATCAGCTACCTGTAACGTGCAATATTAAATAAAATATTAGGGAGGAGTTGATAGAATCTAAGGATAAAATCTATTTTTCTTTTGCAATTCAGCTGTGATTCCGTACAACGGAGCGTCACATTGCACCTTAAGTGGGGTGTTAATGCTAGATCAGATTATTGATTTATGGTTGATCGTTCTACACTGGAATAAGTTACGCTTTCTGGCCGAGAAAAATACTTAATAGTAACCAAGAAGAATTTAGAGAAATCGAAGGTGAAGAATTGGTTTTCTAAGCGCCGCTTAAATGTGGCACAATGCCGAAAATATGGGGTACTCAGGGAGGATTGAACTCGCTATTCAGTTATAGGTTAAAGTGAGACAAGCTTGCTAACTATTATACCATGTCGAGGTGCCCAAATGAAAGTTGAAGAGGAGGAGAAGGAAAAGAGTGTGGAAAAGAGGGAAAATAGTCCGTAAGTAAACTAGATAAATGAAAAATAAGAACACACACACACATACATAAGCAAGTGGATGTGTCTAGTCACACTGATGAGCTGTGATACAGCGAAAGAAGATTGTATGTGGATGATTAATATATTATGCTCTCATTATGACTGAGTTCTCTAGAGAAGAAAACTTTTAAAACTGTTTCCATTTCTACGATATATGCATTTCTTTAGGAATGAATTGAGTTCTTTCAGTAACTGGCGTGTATATACACTGCTTATATACAACACGTTAAAATTCTCTTCTCTGATTCGATGCGTCTATAGCTTAGGGGGTAACAACTCTGACTGACACAAATCAGTCGAGTTTCTATCCCGGCCAGAAGCAAGTGGATGTAACTAGCCACACTGATGAGCTGTGATTCAGGAAAACAGGCTAGTATGTGGATGACTTATATATATATATATATATATATATATATATATATATATATATATATCTGGCTATTCGTTTGCCGAGAACACCCGTTCAGGCACATGTGTTTATTGAATAACCACAGAGCCTCCACCTGCTAGTTTATTCTGTAAGTTTCTTTTCTAAGAGAGGGAGGGGAAGATAGATAGATAGATAGATAGAGAGAGAGAGAGAGAGAGAGAGAGATAGAGAGAGAGGGGAATAGAGAGAGAGAAAGAGAGGGGAGGGAAAGAGACAATACGTGATCAACAATTTTCGAAATTATAACAGTACGCTCAAAACCTCGGTCACGATGACTTGTGACGTCGAGTAGCACAACCACCGTTAATATATATATATATATATATATATATATATATATATATATATATATATATGTGTGTGTGTGTGTGTGTGTGTGTGTGTGTGTGTGTGTGTGTGTTGAAGGAACACGGCAAATAGAATAGAAAAACGTGTTAACTCGTTTACAGAAACTTATCTTACTGTAGACTTTGTAAATATCTTCGAACAGTCTTGTATTATTAGAATAAATATGCCGTTACCTGGAGTAGCAAATAACAAGGAAGGTAACAGTTACATTACAAAAATTGATATGCAAATGTACGTAGCTTATTAATTGATATGCAAATGTACGTAGCTTATTAATTGATATGCAAATGTACGTAGCTTATTATACAGACAATAAGAAGTGTGTAAGAGTCAACAGTAATGATGACGATGATGATAAATAGAAACGGATCACACTTGGAAAAAGAAAAAAAAGTAACAAAAGAGATCATAATAATGATAATGGCGAGAAAAGTAGAAAAAATGACTGGTTAAAAAGGAGTTACAGAAGCGGGCAAATGAACTATTTATTTGTATTTCAGAAAGGAAAGGGAAAAATTTCAGACAAGAACAAAATACCAGGAGAAGCATGAACAAAAAAAAAAAAGTAAAAAAAAAAAAGTAAAAAAAAAAAAAAACGCCAATCAGTCGTGAATCAGAGCTAGCTTCGTGGTTGAGTTATTTCTTTGACGCATCTAATATTTCACCAGAAATTTATTCATGTATTTCATTAATATTATGCATTGCAGTTAAAGGGAAGTGACGAAACAACAAAAGACACCAAAACACTACAATCACCGACACATACTACATGCAACAGGAGCAGCAACACACCGTCACCACCACCTTTCACTATCAACCCTGGGAATATTCATGACTCTCGACAATATTATTATGGAAGATAACGGCGTAAAGTGGTTAAGACTACTGCACTATTCTAATATCTTTTCCAAATAAATAAAGTTTTCCTAATAGTTCAAATAGGTCTTCTGTATTCTCCCTTTACCAAATGTTATACGTATACATTCTTCTGCATTTTCAATGTTCTCTCTGATATAATTTTGATCATAAATAACAAATTTCTTGTTGCAGTATCTTTAAGAAAAATTAACAGACAAAAATAAAATAAATTATTATTATTATTTCAAAAATCTTTTTGTCCTTCATTTATTTTCTAATCCAACCTCGGGTTATAACGAATAACCTACGGCAAACGAAGGATGCAATTTTTGTTGTTTTCACCTGAAACAAAAGACACCTATTAACAAAAATCAGCAAGCAGTGTTTTGTTAGAACTTGGATTTTCTGGAGAGCTGCTGTACCAGAGATTTGTTCTTGAGTTCTTTTCTCTATCAAACCCAAAGCTCTAAACCTAACAAAATACCATATTTTTTTTCTATTTCCATATCCAAGATTTGCTTATTTTTTTTTATTTCAAAAATGCTTTTGTCACTTGGTACGCTCATTTATACAAACACCAAAATTGCAGTCGTCAGCTTGCTGCTTTACGCTAGCGATACTTGGAGCCTCTACTCCAGACTAGAGCGACGCCTCAGTGTCTTTCATCTTCAATGAGACGCATTCTGGATATCAGTTGGCACGACCGAGTAGTTCTCACTGGTCCTTAGTTACCTCCACGCCCTTCTCTAACAGCACCGGCTCCGCTGGCTTGAACATGTACAGCGTATGCCGGATGGGAGGTTTATGAATGTCTTTCTGTGTGGTTAACCGGCCACTGGCAAAGCACGAGATAGACGTCATCTTTGCTTCAAGAGCCGCTGCAAAAAACAAAAGGCCATGAGGGCGATGAACATGAACATCGTGAAGTGGGAAGACATCGCCAACGATCGCTCAGGCTGGAGATGCGATTTACAAAGATCGCTGGAGCGAAGAGAGAAAAGCTATGAAGGATTGCTGCCAGCAAGAAGCGTGTTTGATAGAAAAAAAGAAAAAAAAAACGAAAAATCTAGGCCACACTGTGAAATTGCGTTTACACATGCATTCATTTCAATCGAGAATAACACTTTGGGCGCAGATCCAAGGGGTCTCAAGACAAACAAATGTCACACACACACACACACACACACACACACACACACACACACACACACACACACACACACACACACACACACACAACACACACACACACACACACACAGTCTTTTGTCTTTGATAACTGTAAACTGTAGATGACGAATAAGAAGAGAATGTTAAGAATGAAAAAGAACAGAATGTAAACGACGAATAAGAACAGAAAGTAGAGAATGAATAAGGACAGAATTTGAAGAATGAATAAAAACAATATAAAGGACTAACAGTATAGCCCGGCATTGCTCGGGTGTAATGAAAGTTTAAAAAAGTAATCCATGGTCCTGGAGCTCAGACTCTTTGGACGTTGGCACGAAAGACTAAAAAGCAATAGTTGTTTCCAGTCAAAGCGAAACCGTAGACTGAAAGAAAAATGAATTGATGTAAGTCAAATTTTGATTTGGATATTGGGGTATCGATTTCCGATATCGGCGGGAAATCGGAAAAATAAGTAGCCCATGATCTGACCAGAAGCCTAAAGAATATTTCTGTGAAGTTTGGTGAGAATCGAATAAAAATTGTGGATTTGTATAAAGGACAGACAGACAGACAGACAGACAGACAGACAGACAACTTGACTTTTATATAAATAGATGAATAAGAATAGAAAATAGAAGATGAATAAGAAGAAAATATAGAAGGTGAATCAGACTAGAATGAAAACAAACCGAAGAAAGGGAATGAGATAAAACGGAATGTAGTGGATGCCTAAGAACAAATTATAAAGAATGAATAGGCACATAAATTAGAAGATGAATAAAAACAAAATGTAAAGGATGTCTAAGGACAGAATATAAATGATGAATGAGAACAAAATATAAAAGATGAATCAGACCAGGATGTAGAGTATGAACAAGAACGGAAGGATGAATAAGGACAGAATCGGTTGCCATTTCTTTCTATGGCAGACTGGTTTCCAACCAAGTTTATAGGGCCACTCTATTCAGCTATTGAACTCACAGCTCGTGGGAGAAGAGAAAGGTTCATTATTTACGAGTAAGTGAATCTAACGAATCCGGCTGGGATTCGAACTCTCTCATTCCGAGCCGTTATCCATTACACCACAGTGGACATTGCTGCATTACTTCATCTAAATATCACTCTGTTGCATCTAAATAATCATAGAATTGTATCAATGTCGATAGCATGAATGTGATACGACCTACCACATTGCTAAGAGCGTTTAAATGTGATAGAATATCTTATTTTGAAAAAAAAAGTAAAGAAACCAAAATCTTGTTAAATTAATGTTGAACGCGGCCATAATGTAAAGGCCGTACTTGGAAATTTAGAGATAAGTCTACTTTCATGAAATTTTGTACCGTCTACAACAGCACTTACACACCATTTATTATAGTAACATAGAAAAAATAAATCTTGAACATGTCTAATTGTTTAACCGAAAACACACGTATCGAATAAACTTTTAGACACATTTTACATACATTAAGTTTCCGAAAGATATCACATTACGAATAAAAGGAAGACTGCAAAACTAAACAAAAATCTTGTCAGTTTTTTACCGAAAAACACACACACACATGTATATATATTTGTGTGTGTGAGAGTGAGAATAGAAAGTGTGAGAATAGAGAGAGAAATAGAGAGAATTTTTATCAAAGACCAACAGGGGAAGAGAGAGAGAGAGAGTGTGAGAGAGAGAAACAAACAAACAAACAAACAAACAAACAAACAAACAAAAATTCCCTTTTATGGAAACTCTTTTTAACCATATCTGAAAGAAGAGTTTTCGCTGTTTGTCAGAAATACCCGAGGGTAGTAACGAATTTCATTCCGTCGGCTCTGTTTGCTCCCTCACGACATTAACAGTTCAGCGTACTGACATTATTGTCTGGTCTGTCCATTAAAAACGCCTTAATATGGCTGAGTTAATAGTTTACCGTTAGGAAAATGGCAACGTTGCTTATGAGGATAAGACGAAAAAAATCCGCGAATAACAGGAGAGAAATACGAAAAAGTGTTGTTCAACACATACACACACAAATATATATATATATATATATATATATATATATACACACACACATATATATTAATAATAGTCTCATCCCAAGCAAGGCAGAACTGCCACTGGTGCTTAGGGGTTACATAATAGGAGATTGAAGAGAGAGGAAAACAAGTTACAGTAAGTGTCGGAGAATGGGTAAGAGAAGGACAGGTACATTGGTGTAAAGATAGCTGCGTGAGAGCAAAGTGTATATATATATATATATATATATATATATATATATAGAGAGAGAGAGAGAGAGAGAGATTGCAACCATATGCACAATAACTACAAACAGGATGGAAAAATAATAAAAAATCTCCAGCAGCTCATCATATATATATATATATATATATATATATGCGTTAAAGTAGAATAAGTTTTTGTTGACAACTCATCTGTGACATACCTGACTTAATTTGATATGATTAGATTAAAATATGTAAAGTGTTTCGGAGAAAGGGGCAAAAGTTGAATAGATCTCACGTTTAGACACTGTTATAGAAAACCAACAAAACTTACTGAAATCATGAATTATTACTGGGACGCTCTGGCTTATAGGTAATTATGTCTAGATCCCTGAAACATAACAGCTTACAATGTCATCATCTGATGAGGGATAGTCAGTATTGCTGCGTTGGTGGCAATGATGAATAAACTTTTAAGCATGTATTGCATTTCCTGCCAATTCAAGTGCATTCTGCCCTCCCTGAAAAAAAATCTACCGTACTCTAATCATTAGATTACCGATATGTGACTAACGCATATACATCCATGTTTTACATGTACTGTTATGCCGAAATAGATTTTGTACACAATTTCACATCCGTTTATCAAATAAGCTGAGTGCACCAGTGAGTTGACTTGAGTTAAACATCCGGCCGCCGAATAGTGAAGCACGTAACCTCACATCTGCATCGGGATTTTTTCAAGCGTGAATACAAATGTTGGAGAGATAAACAACCAACTGGAAAGCTGCTCAGAACGCAGACAATGATGTAAACCTCAATAAAAATTCGCTCCATTATTCATCTGAGAGACCTCTTTTTGCCTTCAGAAAGTTGAGAGTGACTCATCGCGTCTTCTCAGACTATCATTCTCGTCTGTCATAAAATAGAACGACTATATTAACTCTACTGCCTGGTCTGCTGCTAAAAAATTGCTTATCTGTGTCGTTCTAAATATTTTTCCCCCAATAATCTACCATATCTATCCGTCTATCATTTGTCCATGTCTCGAATATTGTTGGTTCGTTGCTTTTGCTCTATACTGAAAAACAGTGATAAAATCCAAAGAAGAATCAGCAATATTATTGGTCCTGATCTGACGTCTCGGCTTCAGCCATTTTATCATTGCTATAATGTAGCTTCCCTGTGCCTTTGCTTTAAATACTTCCATGCTAATTTTTCGGATAAGATCTTCGCTTTGGAATCTAGACTTTATGAATTTAAGCGCTGTATAAAATTAGCGACAAGGTTGCATCATTTCACACTTGAATTGGCTACATCTAACCGTAAGTTTTTTTTTGCACTTCTTGCTTGTGGAATTTCCTTCCAGCTCTATACTCTCCAGCCAAATTTTTTCCTCAATAATTTAAATCTCAATCCTTATCTACTCTCTTCTTTATAACTTTTTAGTGTTCTCGCTTCTTTGTGTATATTCTTATTTTTGTACACTCAGTAACCAAATGTGTATCAGTGGCTTTACTGCATTTTATGGGGTGAATTTGATTCTTATATAAGAATTTTGA
This sequence comes from Ascarosepion bandense, assembly GCA_037127315.1. NCBI lineage: Eukaryota > Metazoa > Mollusca > Cephalopoda > Sepiida > Sepiidae > Ascarosepion > Ascarosepion bandense. The sequence continues at coordinate 5,718,991 of JBBBDQ010000478.1, forward strand.
ACTAGGAGATCTGTTGGACCGCATCACACACTGAATATGTTGTATTATTGAAGTATTATTGATTTTCTAAGCTCAGCTTGATGTGGCACAAAGCTGAAAATATGAGGCACCCAGTGAGGATCGAACTCTTGCTTCAGTTGTAATGATTCTAGCGAGACAAGCTTGCTAACCATTATACCACTTCCAGGTGTCCAAAGTAAATAGTGATTAAAAAGTTATGTTAGATATGAAAGTATCAACGTCCGTGATATTCGTTTGTCCGCATGTGTTATTATTAACCGGCACACCGACTTCATAGTACACACAATATTCCGCTGATAGCCCCAAATATTCTATGCATGATTAGATTATGATTAAACATCTGAAAAATGTTAAAATATTACAATAAAATCGATGTATAAACGGAAGCTTCATATTTCTAATGATGGATCATTTGCTCAAGTTTTATGGAAGTGGACTGAGCCGTGAAGTATTGATATGTTATCATTTAAAAGTTTTATTCTAAATATTTATGACCAAATTATAGTTACGTGTTAAACGGCTTTTTATGGGAGGAAATACGGTATGTCATGTCAACTGTCAGTCATTCTGTTTTGACGATTAGTTATCCAGTTAAAATTAATCAGTATCAACATTACTACATATAATTGAGTATTATCGTATATTTGGGTAAAGACTTAGTCAAGATGACAAGTATCAAGATCTCAAAGGCTCAGTCGTTTTGCTAAAATGGCTGCCGCAGAAAATAGGGAATAAACTGCTGCGTTCACTGCAGTGGAATGATAAACGAACGTATCGCACAGACCATGCCTTCAGAATTCAATCAGCACATAATTTTACTAACCTCCATTTCCTCTGATTGAATATGCATCGTATTAAATTTAGCATGTGGCCATTTTCAACGCGGGAAAGAGTACCTAAATATGTGAGATTGAAGCAACATAATTTTCCAATCATCCTTTCCCTCTGTTTGAATATGCATTATATTAAATATAGTAAGTGACATTTTTAAAATAGGAAAGATTATCTAAACGTGGGAGATTGGCGCAGCATAATCTTCTTGCCACTCATTCCCTCCATTTCAATAGGTTAATGATGCCCACTCCACAAGGATTTACTCGGACTAGCAACAAGGTCCCACCCTTTTACAGTTAGATCAACCAAATGCAGGCAACAATACTACTCTATCAGCTTCTTTTCTCGCGCTTCCCGCCTGTAGAACTCCCCTCCATATACTTGCTTTCCTGACGGCTACAATCTCCATGAACTTAAATGCAAAGTCAATTCCCATCTCTTATTCACTTAACTCCAGACTTTTCTACATCACCCTGTGTGTCTTGTTCTTTTCCTTTCTCTCTACCTTCGCAACTGTCTTCACTCCTGTGTTCACATCCTTCTCTTGCCCTTTCTCTTTCACCCCCTGTAGCTGGTTCGGCTTTGTCTTCACTCTCCCCCTTTCTAAAACTTTAACTCTCTTATGTATCCCTCTGCACATCAGTGGCGGTACCGCCTTGCTTGGAGTAAAATGATTAAAAAAAAGAATCGTATTAAATTTATTAAGTGACCATTGTCAACATAGGAAAGCGTATCTAGACGTGAGAGATTGGCGATAAATAATCTTTCTACCACCTTCTGTTTGAATACTCATCATATTAAATTTAGAAATTGACCTTTTAAATTTAGTAATTGACCTTTTCAAACATACAAAATATAGACGTGATAGATTAGCGCGACATAATCACCTTTTACGCATGCAGTCCTATTTGATTTTCTATTATGCTAAACTTAGTATATTCCATGTTTTTTGTTAATATGACTTTGGATGAATGACTCCAGTATTTAATCGTTATTAACAATTTCAAGTATTCGTGTTCATTTAAACTGTTATGTTTTTATGGTTAGTATTTTCATGGTAATTTTTTATAATACGAACTTGCCTCGAAATGTTAATCTCGCTCGGGGTTTAATTCGTGCAGAGCCAACAACTTTGCAAATCCCTTAGGCATAAAGTGTGCTGGTGAGCAATTAATTTTCTGAAAGTTTGAAATGAAACATGAAAGTTTAGAATCTAAACTTTTATATTTAATTACTTGTCTTCATCATATTTCAAAAGCTTATTTGTTTTCGTCCATTCAATATTTAAACCGCTATTGAATGCTAAATATCTCATCGATAAAAATCGATATATTAAGAGAATAAATCAAAATAATTTATATAATTTAATTTGTATAATTTATGCGCTAAGACGGAATATTGCTACAAATTAAAAATGGAAAATTGCTGTCGGCTGGCAGTAAAACGTGATGGGGAAACTTTTCTGCTTGTTCATTCTCTCTTTTCCTTTCGATCTCTGTCTCTCTATTGAACGCAAACAAACACACACACACACACACACACACACACACACACACACATATATATATATATATATATATATATATATATATGTCCATTTAGAGAATGTATCTCTAACAACCTCAATAATATCTACATTGGCCACACTACAAATTCGCTCTCACGGCGTCTGACGTTGCACTTAAATGAAAATTCAAATATATTTCTTCATTTAAAACAACACGGTCATCAACGCACACTTCTGAGAAAAACGCTCGTTGATAACACGTACATACTTAAACAAGTAAATAAACAGAAACTAAAAATCCTGGAAGCAATCTACATTAAACAATTTAAACCTGGTTTGAATACAATCAATTTTGATATTTCCAATAACGTACTCAAATGCCTGTAATCAGATCAGGGACCACAACGCCACTATTTTGTCACTGTCTTAGGCCATCCGCCACGGTAGGGATGGACTTGTATTTTCAATTTAATTCTCTTTATTGTTAATAACTTAAATGTTCTATGTTTACTGTGTGTTAATATTTATTCTTTGATAATGGCTTATGTGAGCCGAAAGCTTAGACCCGATAAAAAAAATCAACAATTACTGTGATTTTTTGTTGTCTTTCAACGACATCACCATCAAGTATATCAGACTGTAGGAACGGATCCTACACAAAATGAATAGACAAAACTTGTCTATATTATTCAATGAAACATGCATTAATACATACATATATATATATATATATATATATATATGTGTGTGTGTGTGTGTGTGTGTGTGTGTGTGAGTGTGTGTGTGTCACAAGCAATAAACCCTGATGTACTGTGTAATGCAACGAATTTTGGCAGATTTTTGCTCGATTTTTCTTCATTTACTGATACTTCCGGCGATGTAAGTAATGCGCTATTGTATTTCTACGCTTGTTACTTTCATAACAGGAAGTACATCGCCAGAAGTTTCAATAAAGGAAGAAAAACAACCAAAATTTGACAGAAAATTCTGCCTATGTAGAACGTCATTCTGCAGTTAATGACTTCGTGAGAGTTACAGGAGAGAAAAAGTGCGAGATATAGTTCGTTTTTTATGGACTTTCAAAGCAAAAAAGGCTAAGTTTCTTCCTGATGCCATGTTTGTAAACATATTATCACCAATAGTAATTTTTACGCCACATGACATGCACACAATAACCTGACATTCTCCCTTGACTTGTGACAGTTTAAATATAGTATACTTAGTTTCTTACAAAACACACACACACACACACACACACACACACACACACACACACACACACACACACACACACAGATAAAATATAATAAAAAGATAAAAAAATAAAAATGGAAATTATTCGGCGGCACAGGTACGGAATTCCGTCGTCGGTTTAATAACCATAAAAAAGAAAATAAATTAAAGGCAACCATATCAATTTCTCTAGCTGCACAAATCAACCAACCAGAACACAGCAACTGATGAGTTTTCTTTAGCATCTTCAGTTAAAGAACGCCAGAAGTCTGATTTGAAATACATTTTTAAAAAAAGTTCGCACGTTATAGGATGAAACAGGAATTTAGACTTATCCGGAGAATACAGTTTCCACAGAAAGCCCTCTACAAATATTCTACAACCTTAATGGCGGCAAACGACTAGCTCAAATCTATTAGAAGCGAAAACAAATTCCTCGGAAAAAAGTCACAGTTCATTTTACATTTTTAATTTCTTGTCTTGGTGAGAAAGGGCATAGGCGTGTCGGAAAATTCCGTTTCTGTAAAACCTTCACTCATCATGCTTCCATTTGGTCATAAATAATAATATTATTTTTTCATTTCTCGAATTTATATATATATATATATGTGTGTGTGTGTGTCTGTGTGTGGTAATATTTTTATTATTGTAATTTATAATAAAAACATTTTCACAGCTACACAAGAGCTGTTGTGTTTCGGTACTAACTATAGTACCGCATCAGGCGATCCATTGGTTCCTATTACTAATGAATTAGAGCACTCTAACTACTGGCGTGTAATACATCATACGCTAAAAAGCTACCTCCTTCATCCCAGCGCCCATAGCTTAGAGGTAGAATCGCCAACTGACACCAGTTCGGTCGGGTTTCAATCCCGGGTAAAAAGCAATCGGATGTCTAACCGTACTGATTCGCTGTGATACAGATCTGCCTACAGTTGATTATATATATATATATATATATATATATATATATATATGAGTTGAAATTCATTTTTAAAATAGATTTACACATTATAGGATTAAACAGGAATTTAAGCTTACTCAGAAAATACAATTTCCACAAAATGCCCTCTACAATAATTGTGGCCAAACAACTAAATATAATGAAAGTAACCTTTGTGGGATTGAAAATACTGTCTTTTCCTAGAATAAGCTAATATTTGATCAATATGCTCGTGAAAACAAATCCGTATGCACCATAAAAAACAGATGTTCGCCTTTCTAGTCGGCAATATTACTAATAAGCCAGCATCAGTGCGTTGAAAAGGCGGTGGTAAAGATAGTGATATGTTACAAACGTATAGGTGTTTTCATCCATGGTGAAAGGTGGAAGGTGAGTCACTACCCTGACGGCGAAAAAACTACCGATTTACTAGTCTTGACAGAAGCCGGTGTTATTATTGTTATTATTATTTATTTACTAAGCTTAGCTTCATATGCCACAAGTCCAAATGAATACAAAAAAATACTGCACAATACTTTCAAAAAGAGATAGCCTACTTTAAATATCAGCGTTCGAAAATCTAATGGCTTCAAACACTGAGTAATAAATTGTCCGGAAGTTGTAGAGAGCTTTAATTTCCCACTTCCTGAAGAGACGTGGCACATAGAAGAAGAAGAAGAAGAAGAAGAAAAAGAAGAAGAAGAAGAAGAAAAAGAAGAAGAAGAAGAAGAAGAAGAAGAAGAAAAAGAAGAAGAAGAAGAATTACTGCTTAATTTTTTCTACTCAGGCAGCAGCTTCTACTCCAACAGTTTCTTTTCTCGCGCTTCCCGCCTGTGAAACTCCCTTCCGTATACTTGCTTTCCTGATTGCTACACGCTCCATGAATTTAAATGCAATGTCAATTCCCATCTCTTATCCACTTGACTCGTCCTTTCTACATACCCCGTTTATTTTGTAGTTCTCCTTTCTCTCTACCTTCGCAACTGTCTTCACACCTGTGTTCCCATCCTTGTCTTGCCCTTTCTCTGACACCCCCGTAACTGGTTCGTCTTTCTTTTCACTCTCCTCCTGACTGAACTTTTACTCTTATGTAGCCCCCTGCGCATCAGTGTCGGTACCGCCTTGCTTGGGGTGAAACGATTAAAAATATATATTCTTCCAAGGAGAAATAGCCTACAATCAGCGTTAGTAACCTGGTCTTGAACACCGACTAATTTATTGTCTTTAAGAAAGTACTTCTATCTTTATTTTTTATGGGCAAAAAATTGGCAGGGAGAGCTATGATCGCCTACATTTTAAAAAGACGTGGCGCTTAGAAGAAGAAGAAGAAGAAGAAGAAGAAGAAGAAGAAGAAGAAGAATTATTGTTCATTATTTTGGCTTAAAGTAGAAGCGGCAGTTTGCAAAAACATATCTTGGCGTCAGATCAATTCTGCAAAGAAACAGAACCAGTAACTATCACCAGAATCCTTGTCTACGGCAATGTGCAAGTATTATCTTCGTTCAAGCTGCGTCTATTTTAGATGGTATGGAATAATCTGCAAAGCTTTCACCTAAATAAAGAACGTCAAGTGCAATTAAGCAGTCTTTTATTACCGATAATTATATGAACAAGACAGAAGAAGAGCAAAAGACGACGCGAGGAGGACCAATTACGATGAAACGATAAGACATCCACTGGAATGATGTTAGAAAGAAGCAAGAAGAACATATGCATTATGATAGACACATATTGTAGACAAGTTGAAATTACATTATAAAAATATATACATATATATAAACTTAAACGCTATTTTAGTGGATGACCATATTTGAGTAGACATTCCGTTTATATATTAAACGGTATATTTATTTACAAACTCACCTTCGTTCGTTACGCTCTCACACGCTGATTGAGCACTCTGGAAAAATAGTAGACTTTGATAAACAGTAGCTACTCTAGCATGTACGCATCGCTCATTCAGTGAAATGAATTAGAGCGCGCTAGCTATTGGGCGCGTATAATGATATGCGCTAAAAAGTCTGCCTACTTCCACCGAACGCCCATAGATTAGGGGTAGAGTCGCCGACTGACGCCATTTCGGTCGGGTTTCAATCCTGGGTAAAAAAGCAATCGGAGTCTAACCGTACTGATGAGCGAAACAGATCTGTCTGTGGATGACAATATATATATATATATATATATATATATGTGTGTGTGTGTGTGTGTGTGTGTGTGTGTGTGCCTGTGTGTGTGTAAGTTCCATTAATAATGACTGTCAAAGTGCTACGTTGAAGTTATTTATATAATTTATATATAATCGTTGACAATGCAAATATAATAGCAACATTCACATGTAAAAGTTGGCTAAAAGTAATGGAAGCAATATTTATAAAAAAAGAAAAACCAACACTCAACATTTTCAACTATGAATACGGCCGCAATATGCTTACTTTGTTTAGAGGATAAAGAAAAATTCTATGGCTCTACATATATACATACATTCGCTTAATACTTTTATACATTATTTTCACTAATTTTGAAGGGAAATATATTACGTTTTTACGATTCATACTCATATACGACTAGCAGTATAACCCGGCGTTGCTCGGGTGTAATGAAAGCTTTAAAACTAATCCATGTTCCTGGAGCTCAGACTCTTTGGACGTTGGCACGAAAGACTAAAAAGCAATAGTTGTTTCCAGTTAAAGTGAAACCGTAGACTGAAAGAAACATGAATGAATGTAAGTCAAATTTTGATTTCCTGTTATCAATATCAAATAAGTTTTTTTCGTCGTAAACTAAATTTTGAAGGCTAAATAAGAGCGCTGAGTAAATGGTATCATGTCTGAGAACAAGAACTACAATTATACCTATTTAGAGCCAAACCCGAAGCAAAAACTAAAATAAAAGGTCTGAAAAAAATACAGACATACAGGCAGATAAACACACACAAACATCTTGCCTTTTATATATGTATATATATTATCGGTTTTCTGCACTATTGTAAGAACTGCAACCTTGAAACTTCTGAATATCGTTTCTTATGTCTTTGTCTATGAGTACATCAAATTTGATTAAAATCGGACCACTGCTTCTATAATCAGATTTTTTCGATTATCGATTTTCGATATTTATTGGGGGTACCTCGACACAAAACCTAGCTAAGAACACTCGCAGACGCTTATAGTACAACTGTGTAAATTTTTAAGAAAATCGGTTCAGCCGTTTCGGAGTCTATAGGTAACGGATACCCCCCCCCCCCACACACACACACACAGACAGACAAGTTCCATTTATAAATAAGCTTAGATAAATGTACGTTGTAGTTCAGTGAATATCAGGTCGGAATGAGAAATCAGAATTCTGATTCTAGTTGAATTTCTTGCATTCGCTTACGCGCAAATACCCTTGGGAAAGGTATTAATCCATCTCTTTTCCCTCCAGTTATGAGTCAAATAACAGGACAGATTATGTTCTATAGCCTTCATTAGCAACCAGTCTACCGCATAAATTAATGGCAACCTACTGCGAGAAAATCTTCTACTCAGTCAGTCATGTCTCTTTCGAGACATGATCGCCTAAACGTGTCACGTATGGCACTTAACTGACTCATATACGCACACATTTATACATGATTCTTTCATACACATACATATATGATTCTCTTGCGTTATTTAGCATAGAAAATCGTTCCATTAATTGACACGCGTACACCTCATTTCACATATTAACTTTACTGAGTCATAAACGCACACATTCACACAAAATTTCTCTCAACACATACATTCACAACTGATTCTCTCATTTTATTTAAAAAGAAAATTCGTCCATCATGTAACACGTGTGTATAGTACTAGTTACGTATTTTGAACGGAAATGTATTTTGTTACTGTCATTCACACATACTAACGTTACCGACATATACACACCTTTAATTCGTCTATATTTTAATTACGCTTAACACACATTATTTTCGCTTACTAATACTTACATTCATAATAAACATCTAATGTTTTTATTATGCGTTGGCACACACACTTAAAACACCAGTGTTTTCTTCTACGTTTAATATTCAACCATTGCTTTATCTCACGTGACGCGTATTCTGATCAATGAAACTATATCTCAATCAACATTCTGTCTCTTAGATTTTTAAATCATTCGTCTTTAATAAATCTCTGAAGAAGCTTGTTAAAGTGAAACATGTTAGACAAAAAACACTTTTTCCTACTTGTTCTTTACTTATTCTATTCATATACATGGTCGTATTTGACTACCGGGCACACCGGGCACACCGGGCACAGGTCCGGGCCGATCCGTGCAATCATATTGAAAATCCGGGCAAGGAAAAAACTTTTCGTCAGAAATCAAACTAAACAATTCACGAAGAAAGAAAGAAAGAAAGAAAGAAAGAAAGAAAGAAAAATGAAGAAAACATCCGAATGAACGCAGTAAAAACCTGTTTGTTTATTTATTAATTTTGGGAGAAAAGACTGGTTATACTCAGAAAGTCCGAACCCGATTTCCTGCTTTCGTTCACGTTCTGTGCCTAATTTCCATTGGAACAGCCGAAAAAATCCGAAAAAATCATAGTTTCTGGAAACGGATGACACTGATGACGTCATCACATTGTCAACTAATTAATCCGGGCAATTTTCTCTGTGCCCGTTGTTTTTTTAGCATCAGTTACGGCCCTATATATATATATATATATATATATATATATATACGGCAATCCAAGATGCGCTTTTTAAAAAAAAATCCGATTTTTGGCTTTTGAACAGAATTTGGTAAATATTTTGGGCATAGAATAGTATTTTTCTCGATTTTTAATTCTTATTATTATGACTAATAGTTTGGCAATTTGCTTATGTCCTATTTTAGCCATCGGCCAGAAGCGATAATCACATGGTGTCTATATATATAGGAGTTGGCGTTTACCTCAACCGGCGCAGTACAAAAAAAAAAAAAAAAAATCATAAAAAGCCTGTGAAAGGTAAGCGTTGCAACGTTTAATAAATGAAGAACTGGATTAGCTTGAAAATCAGCATTGGAGTGCTTGCTTTTACGTGGACCTGAAAACTGGCCTCTGGGACCAATTTAAACATTTTTTGGATTGTTCAAAAGCTAGAATTTAGTAATAATGAAAATGAAAGTTGGTACTTAGTCGAATGATGTTGCCGCTTTATTGGATTTATGGACAGACAATTGGAAAATATACACCGTCAGGATATACGTTAGGATGTGCATTGTGGTGCAGTGCATATCGACTCGGAACGAGAAATCGGGGAGCCGAGTTCGAATTCCAGTTGAATTTATTGCATTCACTTACGCACAAATATCCTTGGGAAAGGTATTAATCCGTCTCTTCCTTCCAGTTATGGGTTAAATAACAGGACAGATTGGGTTCTATAGCCTTGGCTGGCAACCAATCTACAGCAGAAAGCAATGGCAACCTACTGCGAGATAATCTTCTGTCCAGTCAGTCATGTCTCGAAAGAGACATGATCGTCCAAGCGTGTTTCACGTATGGCACCTAACTGACTGACACCGTCAGGATATACAAAGAAAAACAAAAAATTGGTATTTTGTGATTGTTTGGTTTGTGTGTGTTCGTTTGCGTGCGTGGGCTGTGTGTTTGTGTGTGTGTGTGTGTGTACGAGAGAGAGAGAGACAGAGACACAGATAAAAGAGAGAGAGAGAGAGACATAAAAAGAAAAAGAGATCAACGTTACAAAGTATATATACTTGTGTGTGTTAGTGCCAGTGTCCTTTAGTGAAAGTGTGCGAAAGAGATGAGAGAGAGAAGGAGAGAGAGAGAGAGAGAGAGAGTGGGGGAGGGTGTTGTTTCAAATTATATATACTTGTAAGTGTGAGTGTGAGTGTATGTATGCAAAAGAAAGTGAAAGAGGGAGATGTGACAGTATATGTACCTGTTCGTCTGTCTTTGAGAAAAAAGTTTATGTACTTGAGTCATATGACGTAAATGTGCGATATTATATATATATATATATATATATATATATATTTACGGTCTCGCACCTTGATTGAGCACTCTGGAAGGATGGTAGACTTTGAAAAACAGTAGCTACTCTGGCATCTACGCAGCGTTCATTCAGCAATTAATTAGAACACTCTCAGCTATTGGGCGTGTATAATGATAAAATACACGCTCAAAAGTCTGCCTCTTTCTACCGAGCGCCTGTAGCTCAGAGGTAGAATCGCCGACTGACGCCAATTGGGGCGGGTTTCAATCCTGGGTAAAAGGCAATCGGCTGTCTAACCGTGCTGATCAGCTGCGAAACAGATCTGTCTGCCGATGACTATATATATATATATATATATATATGTGTGTGTGTGTGTGCGTGTGTCTTAAATTTTAACCAGGAGAGAAACAAAATTACCTGTTCAAATGTTACCTATGAATAATTGCTAAACCTTTTGTCACGTTAAGTTATTCAAAATATCTTCTACATAAGCAGCAAAAAACAAATTTTCGTATTTAATTCACATTATCCACAGAGATATTACTTATTTTCTTTCATTTTCAATGTTATAATGAGCAAGCCAAAAATATGGCGATTTTGATAAACTAAAAAACTGCACCATATAACAACTCCCTCAGTGCAATAAAAACGATCATTTTTTTTTTTGAACGAGGACAGCTACAACTATACACTTCTAATGCCATCTAACAACTAACACGGAACGAAAAAGAAATACATTTCTATTTTAACAAGTATGGGCAGCCTAACGGTTATCGATACTGAAAACGACTCATCAAAATTTCGGCCGAGTCAGCTCATTTTTACTTAAGAGTAATTTCTTTAGGTAAGGCATGAATCCATTGCTCCCTGCGCGCTACCCGACAGTTAAATATCTTTAAAAAATTGTTTAGTCATTGGCATGCTACTATCAATGGCCTTGGAGAAAATAAGAGATTAAGCTCTTGAGTAATCCGCTGTCTAATAAATATTTTACCACTTAAATAGTTATAACAAAAGGAATATATCAGCTACACCGGGTTTTTCATCATTGACATTGTCCAGAGATTTTACGAATAAAAACAGGATTCCGCTCGAGTTTCGCACCACAAAAGATTGTAAGATATTACAAATGTATCCCGTTAAAAAACAAAAACTATCATAATATTTCATTTTCTATTGAATTTAACCCAAGCAAGAAACTAAAGCCACTAAGACACAAGAGGTTAGTAAGGAGCGAAAACAAAAAAGGAACGAGAGTAGATAGCATCAGACATTGCATTTAAATTTTGTATATTAAAGTTATCTTGACAGATTGAACCGAATGGAGTTCTACAAGCGGGAAATGAAAGAAAAAAGAAACTGTTAACATAGAACTTGCAGTTACATCTAACCATATCAGCTGTAAGTTAATGAAACCTCAACGCCAGTCAATAGTGTGCTACTCTATCGACATAATTAAAACATATTTGCTATGTAAAAACGTGTAAGCTTAAATAACGGGGAAGTTTGATATGGTTCTGTATAATCTATTTATAGTTTTTAAATATTTTTTCTTAAAAGGTTCAAATGAAAACAATATTTATCTTCCTGGGAAAATATAATTGTGTCACGATTATGCACTTGATCATTCACTTTGGTACTAAACTGAATTAATATTTGATATCTTCTATAATTTTGGTATTAGTTGGGTAATGACCAACGAACCGAGACAATCGGCATACTGATTTCAAATTCTGGTCAAGTTCGTTACATTGAATTAAAAAAAAACATCAGAACAGATATTTGATATCTTCTATAATTTTGGTATTAGTTGGGTAATGACCAACGAACCGAGACAATCGGCATACTGATTTCAAATTCTGGTCAAGTTCGTTACATTGAATTAAAAAAAACATCAGAACAGGTATGGATCCATCTGTTTTCCTCTACTCTAACTATAGATTAAATAGCTGTGAATGGCAGGCAGTACAGGAGAAAAAACGCTGAAACCTTATCTAACCAGTGGTGAAGCCAATATTATTACGGTAAAAAGGGAAGTATTATGATATTCACGATGATCCCAACTGCCTTTGACGCGATAGAATAGATAAAGACATATTTTTCTAAAAGTATCTGAATTTCAGGGGTGAACAGTTATTATTATTTACATTCAAAATTATTTACTCATATTCGTGGTTATACTTACAACGTTTCGACTATTTTGACACCTGGAATTCTTCAGGTATTTTTCGTTTCATGGAATTTCGGATTGAGTATTTTATTTAATCTATGGTGGTAGATTGTTCACGTTACATGTCTTTGGATATATAGTCGTGTTCACTGTTACTATTGGTTATCTTTCCACTGTTTTCGAGTATACACGAGCCAGACGCAAATAATATGCCATCAAATCCACAAACCAACTGTTTAATCTGCTAGGCTACTGTCCTGAAGAGCAATTCTTAACCTAACACTTAAAGCGTTAAATCTAATATATTTATTGCCAGTTAGCTGCTGTCGATACTTCTGTCAGACTTAACCGCCTTTGCCGCTGATTCTTTTTTTTCTCATTGCAGAACGTTTTCTTTCTTTCTTAACAGGTATTAAACATTTCTATCTTCTCTTCTTTCTTTCATTTTCTAACTGAAACCAAGTAGCGTCTTTCATATGTTTTTTGTCTTCTAATGTGGTCAAAACGGAATAGTCCATTATTTATGAGGTATTAGCAGAAGATGTTAACAAATTCTATCTTTCTTTCTTTCGCTGAAAGTAAGGAGCGTTTCTGATATGTCTTTTTTATTTCCACCCAAATTAAACGGAATAGTTCATTATTTATGAGGTATTGTCAGTGTGTACTCCTTAACGAAGAGAGGAACGCGCACAATTATTTTATGATTCTAAAACGAGGAGAAAACCGCAAGTTACTTATCTGACTAGTTTGCATGAATGGAGAGGTGGAACCGTGAGCTGGAGGCTTAGCAAACGGGAAAAAAACTGCTAAGAGCCATGACGAGATAGGAAGTTGTGGAGAGCAATTATCGTCTATATCCTGAAAAGACGTGGACATAGAAGATAGTCTGAATATAAATAGCGTAAAGTAATGATACCATTTAACAAAGGTTAAACAGTTGATGCGTGACTCACGAGAATTTTTTTTATATGTTTTATTGATTAATGAAGAAAATAATATCTGGCGTTGAGATCAAAACTCTGGATTAATTCCTTATATGAATCAGGAAGAAAGAAAACGAATAAAAGTTGAAAGAATAGATTCAAATAAGATACAATTATTTAACAGTGAAGGTATAATACAGGGTGCTTTAAAAGTAAGTGGGAAGTAAATGATAACATTTATTTTGAGATTACATATATAATTACATTTACTAATAGAATTATTACACTGACAATTAAATATTATTTTGTACAATGATATAAAAGCGCTTAAATTTTATCAACGCAGTTGCTTAAAGCGTTTCTCATTATAATTTACACAGCTTTGAAGTCTACTCCTTGCACGTCGACACATATTTTTGCACAAGTCTCTTTATGTATTAATGCATCTTTTATATCAGTCAGTTAAATATCATACTTGATATTCGCTTTGGGCGATCATGTCTCGAAAGAGACATGACTAACTGGGAAGAAGATTATCCCGCAGTAAGCTGACATTGCTTTCTGAGGTAGACTGGTTGCCAGCCAATGCTAGAGAACCCAACCTGTCCTATTATATAACCCATAACTGGAGGGAAGAGACGGATTAATACCTTTCCCAAACGCATTTGTGCGTAAGTAAATGCGAGGAATTTAATTTGAATTCGAACACGGATCCCCGATTTTTCGTTCCGAGTCGATATCCACTGCATCGCAACGCACATCCATATGTGATTTTCCAAATTACCAACACATTTTGGTTTGCAGCTATAAACTTTGTCCTTGAGAACTCTCTAAATGAAAAAATCCATTGAGGACAAGTCAGGTGAACGTGCTGGCCAATTAATTGGACCTCTTCGGCCAATCCATTTCTCAGGAAGATGCTCACAGACTGCTCTTGAATAATGTGGAGGGACTCCATCTTGTCAGAAACATTGGACACCATTTTAGCAATATTACCGAAACACAAACCTATTCTATCTACTGTTCACCCACTTTTGGACCACCCTGTAAACAGCGCCATGAGATCAAATATTTAATCAGTAAGTTAAGTGCCATATGTGATACACGCTTGGGCGATCATGTTTCTTTTGAGACATGATTGACCAGATAGAGGATTTTCTCTCAGTAGGTTACCATTAATTTCTGCGGTGGACTGGTTGCGAACCAAGGCTATAGAACCGAATCTGTCCTGCTATTTAACCTATAGCTAGATGGATCCATACCTTTTCCAAGGGTATTTGTACGTATGTGAAGGCAACGAATTTAACTGGAATTTGAACATGGTTCACCGATTTTTCGTTCCGAGCTGATATCACTGCACCACAACACAGGGTAAATATAATATAATTTTAATCTGCTCTTTGCGTATGTACAAACACGAAATTATTGATACTTGATTCAAGATAGAGTGATATTCATGTGAATGTGCAGTGTGGAGCAGTGGATATCGGCTCGAGAGAATTTGAATTCCAGTCGAATTTATCGTATTCATTTACGCGCAAATACTACTGGAAAAGGTATTAATCTGTAATCTTCCTCCAGCTATTAAATAGCAGGACAGATTGGGTTCTATATAGATTTGGTTAGCAATCCGTCTACCGCAGAAAGTAATGGCAACTTACTAGGGTAACATCTTCTGCCCAGGCAGTCATGTCTCTTTCAAGACATGATCGCCCAAATGGATCTTTAATGACTGATATTCTTGTAATCAAGAATGCATTGCTTTACAATGTACCCGCAAAAAGAATAAATGCGTGGTTCTCGATATTAGGCTAAATACATTGTTACATGATTTTCAATTAACCGTTCAAAAATTGCATTGGGCTCTTGACTATGAGCTTGGCATCTGATACAGGAATGATTTTCGATAGGATATTTTCTTTTTTTTTTTGGAAATTTTGATATATTTATTTTAATACAGTATATGAATAGAAGTAAAAAGTATCACAAATATTTCGTTTTACTCTTTCAAGATCTGGGACCTCTTTCTAGGAAAATATGAACAGCATAAAAACAGTATAAAAGAATAACTTATTAACATTTACGCTGTCCTTAGACGATGCAGACAAAGAAACGAATGGAGATTTGAATAAGCAATAAGGAAAAATGAATATATAATTATCTTTTCCTGTAGTTATTTTCTATCCTCTACGTTTATTCCAGAATTTGATTTGATATTCTTTAGTGGTGAGCGGAACTTACTATTGCCAAATCTACATTTTTGCATATTTCTTGCAATTTGTTGTGATGATTCCATTATTGGTAGATTGTATAATCAATGCACGTGAAAAGAATTGAATGATTTTTGCTTAGCAACATATTTTTATTTAAAAGTTAAAAATAGTGATTATTGAAAAAAAAATGGAAATAAATACAGTTGTCGAGATAGTTTTAAAATATATATATATATTAAAAACAAGCCGTTGGGTAGTAACCAGCAAACTAATCTGGCTGACTATTACCACATAGCGAGGTCGACTGTCACAGGCTACCTTGTATTTATGGATTTGTACTTAAACAAAAATGAGGTTAGTAAGAATAGAGACCGGAATTTATAAATAAATACTTCCTCAATCTATCGCCTGTGAAAGCAAATAAAAAAGTTAAAAATTTTGATTCATTTATATATAAGATGGGATGATATTAAAATATTTTAATTCATTAATACCCAGATAAAACCCTGTTTGATATATTTAAAATACCCGCTTTTGGTTGCAGGTTTAAGAATAATTTCGTATCAATTAGAGGCTTATAAAAAATTGGTATCAATTATAGGCTTATAAAGAATCCAGTATCAATTATAGGCTTACAAAAAATCCCGTATCATCAGTTTATTCAATATCAGTTATAGACTTTTACATATAAACCATTAATGCTTGTCGCCTATGAAGTGGGACGATTAGTATAAATGAGTTAATATAAAAGAAAAAAAAAGAACTCAACGATGTTATAAACAATACATGTTCTGAAAAATGCTATCATCTTCAGTTGGTATTTGAAACAATTTAATAATAAGCATGAGATAATTTTAAAAAAACACAATATAAAAAGAAATTAAAAATGAAAACTCGTAATGAATCATACACACACACACACACACACACACACAGATATATATATATATTTTTTCTAAACATATGCTGTTAAATATAAGAGACAATGAATGTCTGTTATGTTTAATCATGAGCCGTTCTAAACGTCGTATTTTTGCTTTAATTTC
Source organism: Ascarosepion bandense (assembly GCA_037127315.1). Lineage (NCBI taxonomy): Eukaryota > Metazoa > Mollusca > Cephalopoda > Sepiida > Sepiidae > Ascarosepion > Ascarosepion bandense. The sequence continues at coordinate 5,735,853 of JBBBDQ010000478.1, forward strand.
AGTTGAAAATAAAGACAAAAATTCTCCAACATTTGGATAATTATTTATTGATTTTCTTCTAAGCTTTCGGCTCACATGAGCCATCTTCAGAGAGGTTGTTTAGACTGAAATATTATAACATTCACCATCACCGATGATTTTATTTTGTGTTGACATAAAACTCCGCTTGGCAACGGCAATAGTTACCAAAAATAATAAACGCAATTCTTAAATTTGCGATGCAGATTTATGACGTCACACCGCGTATATATATATATATATATATATATATATATATATATATATATATATATAAGTGATATATATATATATAAGTTGAGACCAAATATGGATCAGAAACTCAGAGATAAATAAGCAATTAGGAAACGTTTATCAATCTAACGAGTTCCACTTTTATTAAAGCTTCATCAGAGTATGAGATATGGAGTAAAATATATTTTCTCCATATCCCATTTTCTGATAAAGTTTAATATGAAACGTGCTAGATTAGATTGACAAACGTATTCAGTTTATTCTTTATCTCATATATATATATATATATATATATATATATATATATATATATATATATATTATCTTATGTCTATCTCGGAGTTTTGTTTCTATGCAATCATCACATGCATATTATGAACTGACTTTTCTGGTATTTTAATTTTTGCTTCTCCCACCGTTCATGGCAATTATATATTACAATACTGAGATGCGTTTTTTAAATTTTTAAAATGTTTTTAATTATATATTTCATTTTTATTTTAAACTAAAATTTTTTGCATGAAATTGGAAAGTAAAATGTCAATAGTTAAATTAATAGGTAGAATATTTTAGGGCAGAGGGTATACGTTTTGTGCCTATGGGTCAAGTGGGCTTACTTGTTTTTAGCTTCGGGAAAACAAAAGAAACATAATTATTATAATGTGAAAAGGTCTACATTAAAGAATCCATATTAACCTGGGTCAATGTATTTGAGCAGATATTGTTTTCTATATTTTCATTGGGTCATCAATTCATTTTTTTGTTCAATAAATTAGGATTATTTAACTTTTTTAAGATAACAACTTTTTCTGAAAGGCATAAATTCTTGGGGGAGGGATAAATGCTGTTTAATTCTATAATCCAAAAATCCGGCCACAAGTAGTAGTCAACTGGTAAATACATCCGGGTCATCTATAGTACAACTTGCTATAAATAGCAGGGAATGTGTTTCTGGATAGAGTGCAGATTGTTTTCAATATTATCCAAGTCGCACACCTTATATCATCTAAAAGCTCTGGAGTCCACTTACATCAAATCTAGCAAGCCTCTTCTCTCTAAGCAGAGATTGCTTGTTGGGTTTGAATGTGGTTGGACTCTATTTTTTTGCATATTTTTCCTCTCCCCTTTTCACTAGAATTTCTTTTATTTTCTACGATTAAATTTCCCAGTAATTAAACTTGAAGAGATCTGCGACGAAACCGGTTGCTTATTTTAGTTTCTATTCTATAGAATGTCATCAAAATTCCACTTATTCCTTGCTGTTATTAAATATTGTACCAGCAAGAATCTTTTAATATATATATATATATATACACGCATTCGTGTGCATGTGGGTAAGTGTATATGGGTACACTAGCTTATGGTCACTCATTCCGCCCAGTGAACTCTTTCTCTTGTAACTTTTTAGCCATTACAAGATAAGATTAAAGATTTTTATTCTGGCTTATAGTATTGAATTCCCCTTTATTTGAAAATTGTTTTGAATGTTCTGAAGAAATTTAAATCAAACGAAATTATGATCTGAAGAGATGAGCATATTACCTCGTCGAAATAAATTTTAATTTATAACCACTTGAGAAGATGTGTTTAATTTTCTTTTATGTATATCATATTGTTCTGGATGATATCCATTGAGCTCTCTATACAGATCTATTGCTTAATATTTTATAATAAATACATATTTTTAGATGATCTTCTCCGGTTATGGAATTGGCATTATATATATATATATATATATATATATATATATATATATATATAGGTGCTCTATGCACGATCAAAACAATCAAAATGAACATGAATGTGAAAAGCTAACAATATGTCAAAGAACGGAAAACACACCACTTATTTGCTACTTAAGTTTTGAACAATACATCATCAGGTAGTTAATATTATTATCATCATTTTTAAAACTACCTGATGAGACATTGTTCTTTCAATGTCGAAAAAAATGAACTATTTTGTAGTAGTTTTTAAATGTTCTGACCTAATAATATATATATATATATATATATATGTATATGTGTGTGTGTGTGTGTGTGTGCGTGTGTGTGTGTGTGCGTGTGTGTCTGCGCGCGCTTGTGTGTGTGTGATATAATAAGTGAAATTAGTATTAACCAACTGATACCTGATTTTAAGGATATATCTATATGATAAAAATGCAACGTGAATTTCAGCGTTCAATGTTTAATTTTAATAGAAACATTTACAACTCATTATTCGGTGGTCTGTTAATTTTTATTAGACAACTCGATGTTTGTTCCTCATATTGTAAATTAATAATATATACATATAGTATATTTACATAATATATTTATACATAGTATATTCAATATTATCTAATTTTTAATTTTAGAAATGGAGAGAATTACATGTAACGTAAGAACAATACAACCTCGAAAAGACGTTAAGTTACTCAGGAACATAAAATTGGAAATTGCAAAATAGTTGAACAAGGATCACAGAACAGCTAATAAAAGAATTTGGTATCAATTGCTAAAATAATTATAAAGAGCAGTCAAAGATTGCAAACATCCGCCAAGGCAATACCCACACGGTCTCTACGATAAGCAAGAGATGATTATTAAAATGAGAAAGAATAACTGCAATGAAATTGACCTCGCTCAGGAGTGAAAATACGAAAGAATGAACACCACCAATCTCAAAATTAAATGCACCTTTAAAATAAAACAAGAGAGGTAATTCAGTATTTAAAATTGTTCAGGAGAGGTAATTCTGTATTTGGCATTTAAAAGGCAAAAAAAAAAAATTATTAATAAAACATGGAAAATAGCACAAAACCTTTATTCCATATATGGATCAAACTCAAAATTTAATCAGTTCGTGCCAGTCATTAGAAGTTTCATCCGAAACTATTCAACGAGTCTTGAGATATCTTGACCACGGACAAGTAGACAAACAAACACACAAACAAACGCGACCGAATATAATACCTCCACCTTAAGGCGGAGTTAATAAAAAAGAAAAAAGTGGATTTCAGATCTTCATGCAATGAAATAATAGAAAAATGAAAATAATTATGGTAACCATCAAAAAATATTTGAAAAAGCTTGTGTTGCAAAATTAAACAAAGCCATTACAGAATATCAGTAACATTTTCAAAGACATATAAGTAATCTAAATATCACCTTTAAGTGGACATCATAAAATCTATTTACATTGTTTACCTTTGCTCGGACTACTGTTTTTATCTTTGTTGCTTTATTCACGACGTTTCGGCCGTTGTACGATTCGACATACGTCAGGGGATCGGAACTTTGAACTTAACTCTTTATTTCGATCACTAGGGCAGATTGTTCTTGTTGCATGAGTCATGCCACTTATTTATCTTCACTTATCGCATCACATATGGAGCGATAACAATTTACCACAGTGATCGAAAGAAGAGGTTCAGATTAAATTCCAATCTCTTGAAGAAGGTTGGATCGTAAAGCCAACGAAATGTCGTGAATATGGCAACAAAGAAGAGGACAACACTTCCAACAATATAAATAATGTAAATAATTACAATATCTCGTTTCAGAAATATAGGCAAATATCATTAAGCCTGTCTAGCTAGGACAGACGTTTCTCATCATTGCTAGAGGCTTAGACCATCTTGATGACTTTCTATTGTGAAGTTACTCCAAGGCATATCGAGAATATTGTAGAGGAGTATTTAAACAGGTCAATGTTGGGCACTTGTAGATAACCCAGGATTCAGCACCGTATAGATGTGTAGTCAGCACGATGCTTTAGTAGATAATAACATTTTTGTCTTTATTGAGATTATACATGCACTCTCTCACACACATATAAACACAGATACAAACATATGTATGTTGTATAATAACAATAATATTACCACTGAGAAAATATGGGAAACTTTATATACTTTTTCATAATTTCTCCAAAAAAGCGCAAACAGAAACTCGAGTTATAATATTCGGTGGACCTGAAGGAGACTACCACCACCTTGAAATTTGTTGTTTTTCATTGATGACTTTTTTCAGTGCAATCTTATCGATTACACCCAACACTTTTCGATTGACAAAAAAAAAAAAAAATAAATAAATAAATAAAAATTGGAAAAATTTCGATATTTAAACAATTTTAGGGGGTGGGGTCTCAGTTTTTCATACAACGTTATAGTAAATCAGTCCTCTATTTTGGAACCACTCGCCTGTACGATATTACCACTACCTGTAAATTGGTTGATTATCATTTTTTTTTTACTTTTTTCAGTGCAATCTTATCGATTAAACCGTAAACTTTCCGACTGACAAAGAAAATTTGGAAAATTTCGATATTTAAACAATTTTAGTGGGTGCTCAGTTCTTCATACAACATTATAATTAACTTTTTTGGTTGCAATTAACTTTTTTGGTTGCGTATATTTAACAACTGAATCCTTTGCGAAATTTTTGAATAAAGCCATTCTTGGAGTTTTCGAATCAGATGCCATCGTAAGAACTAAATAAAACTTGTAAAAGACAAAAACAAGAGCAACAACTCGTCAAAAAACAACAAAACAAAAAAACAAAACAAAAAATCAAGGCGAACCTAACGCGAGTGGTTCCAAAATGCAGGATCGATTTACTGTTACGTTGTATGAGAAACAGTGCTCCCCCCCCACTAAAATTGAAAGTATTGAAATATTGAAAGTTTTCATTTTTTTTTTGATAACCGGAAACTTTATGTAATAATCGATAAGACTGCGCCGAAAATAGTCAAAAACAATGAAAAACAACAAATTTAAAGGTGGTGGTAGTCTTCTTCAGGTCCGCCTAATATTCATATGAATTCAAGTTCAAGTAGTAGGTTGACTCAGGATTTTTACATCGAGGCACACATTGGAATCACATATTTGATAAAAGCTATATGTATATATTTACAAATGGATAAAACATATGCCCCTGGCAAGCATTTCGATGAAAAACACTTGGGATGGCAAACACCCAAGATAAGACAGTTGAATATATATATATATATATATATATACTATACTATACTATACTATACTATACTATATATATATATATATATATATATATATATGTATATACTATACTATACTATATTTCCACTGAACGCCCATAGCCCAAAGGTAGAATCGACGTCAGACACAAATTCAGATCTGTCTGCGGATGAAAAAAAACTATATATATATATATGTGTGTGTGAGTGTGTTGTACGTAAATAATTTTTCGTAAATATTTGTGTAAATGTGCTTGTAGATTCAAAATTGATTTATGCATATACCTAGGCGTTCATATACTGCTACATATATATATATATATATATATATATATGCGTGTATGCGCACGTATGCGTATATTTTTGTGACTATATAAGTATATATATATATATATATATATATATATATATAACAATTGACATTAAAATTGTAGAATGAAGGTAAATCTAAAATATGCTGGTAAGTAATCAATTTTCGATTTCCGACGTTTTTTAATTAAGTGATTATGGATTACCAACAAATATGCTTTTTAGAATTATATATATATATATATATATATATATATATATATATATATATATATATATATATATATACATACATATATATATATATATATATATATACATATATATATATATATATATATATATATATTAGTGTGTGTATTTTATATATGTATTTTTTATATGTTTATATATATATATATATATATATTAGTGTGTGTATTTTCTATATGTATTTTATATATATATATATATTAAGAATGAAAACAGAAAATGTAGAATGGAACTAATTCTAAAGCCCGTTGGTACGTAATCAACATTCGATTTCCTACAATTCTTCATCAACTGGATATCGATTAATATCACAAATGCATTTCGAGGTTATATCTCTCTTAATCGATTTGTTTATTTCTTTATTTCTCCCTCTTTCTCTGTCTGGCTGTCTGTCTGTCTGTCTGTCTCTCTCTCTCTCTATATATATATATATATATATTGCAAATAAAAAATGTAATTACGGTTACTCGTATGTATGTTATTAGATAATAAATGCGATTTCCGCCTCTTGTTAATTATCTGGATATGGATCAACGTCAAATATGCATTATATATAAATAATTTATATATTTTTGTGTATGTATGTATATATATTTGTGTGTGTATTGTATATATGTATTTTGTATATATATATATATATATATATATATATATATATATATAGGCTCCATTGAAAATAACTGTCAAGATATTATTATTAAGTTTTTTATATAAATTTTCATGTGTTCGTATCATTTTTCTCTTTTTGGAACTCAAATTATATGAGAATTGTCGAAAACTTTTGTACTTTCGGGCGCCTTCGGCTATACCTTTAGCCATTATAAATAATTAATTTTGTTTTACTTATAAATAAACATGTGGAAAGTTTATATATATAGTATCTTGTGCGTGTTAAGTTCTGAAACATATTTATTTATAAGTAAAACAAAATTAATTATTTATAATGGCTAAAAGTATAGCCGAAAGCGCTCCAAAGTACAAAACTTTGGAAAATGTTATATAATTTGAGTTCCGAAAAGAAAAAAAACGATACGACCACATGAAACATTATATAAAAATCTTAATGATTATACCTTGACAGTCATTTTCAATGAAACCTATATAAAAGAGAGATTGTTGCCCAAATACACAATATATATATATATATATATATATATATATACGTACATTTTTTGTATTTTGTGCATTTGGTTTTTCAAGATTAATACTAGTTTCTGTATAGAACACATGAATCAAGGTAAATTTTTTATTAGAATCTGTGACAAACACTTATAGGTAGATTCGAAAAATATAGCTTCGTGTGGCACACGGCCACAATCATGGGGCAGCAATTTTTAGATTCATATTCTTACTGTTGCCTTGGCCCACAGAGTGGCTCTCAAATCATTAATTATCAACAGGGCATCTTATGAAGGCTCTTTAAACATTTTGAGCGGCATTTCGAAATATATTTTCTGATCACCACGCAACTTTTCGTAATCCTTCCTTGGAATCGAATTATTGTTGTTATCATGGACGTAAGCATCTAGCTTTTACAAACGCGCACAAAAAGCTTCGAGGTTTTTATTTGTAACAGTGTAGACAAACAATTAATTAAGAATGCTGATCTTTTTCACGTTTTACCAATTATTATCGTAAAAGTTTTGACCTATAAAATGATTTCTGCTGAAAAATAATTATAATCTCTCAGCAGGATAATGCCTTTCACAATTCCATATCACGTTGGATCACCGGTCTCTGTACAGTTACCAAAGTTGGAAATACCAAATCCACTAAGCTTGTATGTGCGGGTGGTGAAAGGGTTAATGACTCTCAATTGTAGATCGGAAAGCCGTGTTCTCTTTCCATATTTTTTGTAATTACACCCAAAGTGGAACCACCATTAGTGTGAAGGAGGTTACAGTGAGAGACAAGACTGGGTACAGAGGGTATTGAAGAAAGAATAAAAGGTGAACAGGGTTAAAGAAGAGAGACGATTGTCATTTACGTTGCATTTAATTTTTTGTAGTTATCAGGGGAACAAGTAAACGGAAGGAAATTCCACAACCGGGAAGTGCGAGAAAAGAAACTGTTGGAGTAGAAGTATCGGTTACATTTAACTATTCCAACAGTAAAAGTTTGGGACCTAGCTGCCAATCTAGTATCACACTTAAATTCATATGTTCGGAGCACTAGAAAAAAAATCGGCAAAGTAGTTGCTATGAAAATATTTGTTGAAAAGACAGAGAAAAGCCACGTCATGTCAGTTTGGGCGCGTTATATTAACTTACAAGCAAATGCACTTGTGGAAGGATTGAGTCCACCTCTTCTGCTCCAACTATTGGTTAATTAGTAAGACTCGTGTCGCTAAAACTATTATTATCACCTCACAAAAACGATTAAATAAATTTGGGTAAAAAATATTAAATATCCGATAGAGGTCGATATGCCATTAAATGCTAACAACCAACAATTCTTTACAATAACAAAATATGATATTTATAATCTCAATTTTTTACATGCAAAGTATATTTTTCCTCTAATCTGTGGCGTTTTACTTTTCTAAGATTATCTACCTTTCTAAGATTATCTAAGATTATCTAAGCTTATCTACCTTTCTCAAGATATAAAAATGGCGAACTGTAAAACAATAATATACCAAAACATATTAAAAGCTCTCATTTGAATGCTGAATAATAGTAATCGCTTAAAGAATTACTGGTTCAAGATAACGATAACCGGTTTCTCATTTCCGAATATGTCTGTAAGAGGGATTAGCTTTCATCAGTAGCAGAAATGAGAGACCAGTCATCATTATCTTAAACTAGTAATTCTTTAAGCGATTTCTGTTATTGGGAGCTTTTAATATGTCTTTGGCTTATTATTTGTTTTTGTTGTGGAGTAGTTTTCGCACTGAAGGTTATAATCGTGCTATGTCGGTTGCTAATCGACTTAACGTACCCAAAATGTTAGGAAGTTGGTAATCTTCAACTGAAAGCTGACTCCTTAGTATTCGGTTAACTGCCGACTAATATCAACTGCCTTCGTCCAACTATGTCCAAACTGGAACTAACTCGTAGTTCTACTGAACTCCAATAGAACTCTAAAGAACTCTCTAGAACTTCTAAGGACTTCCCAAGTACTTCTTCCGTTAATTTCCTGTTAACTCTTCCTAATATAGGAGAGAGTCCATTATCTGAGGAATAGGTGTGTATCCCCATAATAGTTTAACAGTTGACTTGGATCAGCCTCTGATATGGTTTTCAGGCACGCCCCCCCCCAAAATTCTACACGCTGTAATCATGATCGAAACGATAGGGATCTAACCAAGTGCTAAGTCATTTCATATCCCCTTTTGTCTCGGTGTATGAATCGACATTTATTATGGGTGATAAGGAAATTTTATATAGAATAGGTTCTTTTCAAGACCTTCCACCAAAAATCACAAGACGATTTTTATTAAATATTCATAAATAGTCTCATCAGATCGAAGCTTTCATATGAATGTCATACATGGTACCTAAACACCTCCCATATCGCTCCCAGTAGAGCATAAGCTATCGATGACCCCTCGTCATCGAACTCTGTTCTGGGTTGGTTCATTGTCGCCATTGCTTATGTAACATGTCTTTTTTTGCCATATGCAAAACCTCTTTATCTACCGGGCGAATTGTTCTACCTCTCGGATGGTTTTGACTTCAGAGTTTTTTTCTTCTTCTAGACTGGTTACCACCCAGTCTTTCCTGCTCTTTACCCTAAAAGAGCGCATAGATGAACAAGGCAGGTACGCTCAAACCATTTGTAACCAGGACTTTTGGCTTCTTGTTAGCTTCACTTATTTGAATCCATTTCTCTCCTCCACTTAGGGGGGAAGTAGAAATAAATTTCATTAAAAGCGTATTAGGACGTAAGTGAATTCAAGTGAAAGGGTTTTAGCACTTAACTGAATGTAATGAACTCGATTGGAATTCGAACTCGGCTCTCCCATTTCTCAATTTGATCTGCTATCTATTACTCCACCGTGGCTCTACATGGCACCAAATCCGTTCAGAAATATCTTTTATATCATGGATTTTTCTCACGGATGGGTCTTGGAGATGAGCATTCTTCTTTTAACGTTGTGGACTGGCGTTACAGAATTATAAACAAAGAACTGCCCGAAATAAAAGAAACCGCATCGATTGCGGACTTTCAACAACAGTAATTTTTGGCACATATGACTAGAAGAGAAAATAATGAGATAGTCAAAATGTTGATGTTCCACACTGCTTCAAACAGAAGGTTTAGGAAAAGAAAGCCAAATGAATACTGGAAGGAGGGTTAAAAGCTACTTTAGAATCCTGATTTCTTTTTTTAGGGAAATATTTTATAAGTCGTTTTGCTAATGTGTACTCTAGCCAATTAGTCCACAACAAATACGTATTTTCTTAAGGGATGTACGCCTCTAATGGAAACTTTGAAATTCTCCATTCCCTAAATCTATTTTTATACTCGGAAAGTAAGCACATACATATTAAAATATAGTTTTTAAAAATCCAAGCCTATTCAAACAACATGATCCAGTAGTGAAAATAATACAATTTTTCCAATGATACTGTTTTTTACTACTAACTTCGACCCGTCTTAATAAGATAATCCTATATATATATATATATATATATATATATATATATATATATATATATATATAATCCTATATATCCTATATTAATCCTATATAATCCTATATTAATCCTATATATATATATATATATATATATATATATATATAGTGAACATTGAAGTCAACACTCAGAGGCAAACAGACTGTTTCATGCTTGGCGCAATCATCAGGCCATATGTGTTGGATTTTTTCTTCAGCAATTTATATATATGGGTTAGTAGCGCACATACACATACACACACATGCATATATATATATATATATATATATATATATATATATTATCACTTTAGACTTTATTTTTTAATATATAATAGTATTTGAAAAGACGCTCTGTTTATTTATTAAATAGCATATTTATTTATTTTCGTCTACCGGCTGAATATTCGAAAAAATCTTTTCTGAAAAAATATGCGTTCTCCGGCAAGTCGCGAACATGCATATTTATGGGTAGATGGAACTGTCGTTAGATCCACTCAGATCAAACCGACTGTACCACGATGAAGGTCGGATCTCTCGGATTGATAAATATTAGTCCTTTCCGCGCGTTTGTGTGTGTAAACATTCTCAGATATGAAGAGTATTTGTAGAAGAGATAAAGAGCCGAGAGAAAACAATACCTAGCCGACGCGTTTTGTCATCCGATGGACTTTCACATAGCAATGTGTGAAAAAGTGTAGCTTCTTTCTTTTTCAATTCTTGTGTTCAAGATATTTGTCTATACTTCTGAGATGAGGTAGTATTTACACAATTTACATTATTCGGACTATTGTCCTCATCTTCATTGCCATTTCCACGATGTTGTCCGCTTCGGACCTCTTCTTAATGCTAGGAATTTTGAACCGAATCCTTTATTTCAATGATTGTGGTATGTCATTCTCATTCCTTGTGCGAAGCCGCTTCTGGTATTCATCTCCTTTCAACTCGACTCTCTAAGTTACCTGATATTGAACTCACAACGTTTTGGGTCATGTTACTGGAAGTAATCAACGCCTATATCCACTGGGCCATGTGTCCTTGAGGGCAACAGCGATAGAATTTCTGGGACTTGTAAACCTAATGATTCAGTAACCTTTTTTACCAGAATTCATGCTGCAATTTTTTGATGTTGAGAGTTTTCTCTAGCATTTTTTATCAGAGCTCATATTGCATTTTTTTACACTAATGATTTTCTCCGGTACTCCGTATTACTGGTTCCTATATTGTATTAATCACTATGCTTGGTCGGCTTAGGAGATTTTTGTAGCCTACATATGCGCTGATTCCTTAAGTTTATGTAGTTTCCAATGGAGTTCTCTGTCTATTATTTCAACTTCATCTCACAAGGAAAAGTAATCCCCTTTTTCCATCCATATGAAGATGAGGACAATAGTCCGAATAATGTAAATAGTGTTGTGTTGAAAATTTCAAGAATTCGTGGTCATAAAGAGACAAAGCATGGTGTGAAGTTTTGACGGGTTGCTGTAAACATTGGGGAGTAAATATTTCCTCAATGAAGTTTTTGAGAAAGTCTTTTCGGTTTTGTGGATATTAGTGGATATGAGTAGCTGTTTGTATTTTCTGACTAAGTGTGGCTAAAAAGAGACAAGAGGATAAACTATACTTAGCCGACGCGTTTCGTTCTCTGGGGAACTTTATCTAGACAATGATGAAGTCTCTTAGAGACCGAAAACAAATTTTCCTCTTGTCTCTTTGTATATATATATATATATATATATATATATTCAGTTGGGTTGGTGTGAGTTTGTAACTCTGGGTTTCACGATTTTGCGATCGTCAAACAAACTGATTAATTTTTAAAAAAATTAAAAAATTGTAAAAAAATAAAAAAATAATCAGTTTGTCTGACGATCGCAAAAGCCTGAAACCCAGGGTTACAAACTCACACCAACCCAACTGAATATGTTAGCTCTATCATTGATATTGAGCGCTTTCAAATAAGTACCGCGCGTATATAATAGATAAATAATATAATATATATAACAAATTGCACACACACACACACACACACACACACACACACACACACACACACACACACATATATATATATATATATTAGTGAATAAAATTGAATTTCTTTGGCTTAAGTTTGTTTAAACTCACATATTTCTTAACATATGAAATAATACAAAGTTCATTCAAATTCGAGGATCACTTGACACGCCTCACATTAAACAGAAACTTATTTTATTTGTTATATTAGAACGAACCTCGAAATATATTGTGACTGGCGATGATAGCGGTAATGTCAGGTTTGATCAATTTCCCACTGAATCTTTTGTTTAGACTAGATTCATACATTATAAAAAACACGAGCGCCCCAGAAACTCATATTTTCAAACATGTCTTTAAATAAATATAAATAGAAAGAATAAATACGTACAGGGTGCAATGGCAAAATTGTCACCATTTTTAATTTTTAATTTCGCGGAGGCGCGTTCTTTGTTTTTCTCGATTGCACAATAGGGTAAATCGGGCCACAAAGCGTACCATGACGCCATTTACTCCCCCAAAAATATCGAAACGAATGTTGTACTTCTTAGCATTCGCACCGGAGGCTCAAATACAAGCATTTCAAAGTATTTTGGTGTCAATCTGAGGACAGTGCAGAGGATTCCGAAAGCGTTGGATGAGTCTGATGGTTATGACGAAGGTAGAGCAGCTTGGAAACACAGTGATTTTTCTGGAAAAAAATAAAAGAACTCCCGAACTAGATGGCGTGGGCCTCATACACTCGTAGATTTATATTAAGTGTCATGAAGAGGTAGTGCTGCTCTGGGTGAAGAGACTGAGTGCTGGAAGATCCGATGTCTGACAATCAAACTCTGCACAATGCCACACAAGCAGGAGAACCCACTCATGGCTGTCAGACATTCTCTGCAACCACATCACTCTTTACATCTAACCACATAACTCCTCAGACTTCAACCCCTTGGATTATTATGCATGGGGTGCAAATGAGTGAGAAACCAACAAAAACCCTGTAATACCAAAGATGAACCGTAGGCAATAATCATTACAACATTCGCCAACTCAAACAAGAAGACGGTCCAGAAAAGTTGCAGGAGATTTCGAAGACGTTTAGAGGGTGTGGTCAAAGTCAATGGTGATTTTATTGAATAAATTTACCCCTTAATATTTCAAGATATGTTTGTGTAATTTTTGTTAAATATATCTCTTAAACTGAGATGTCAGTGTTATTTTCATTTTTGGGTCATTTCATTGCATCTTGTATATATGCGTGTATATATATACATATATAGGGTGCCCATAAAGCCAGTGTGAACTTTAAAAATTTATAACTTTGTTTGTATTTGTGATAGAAATAATCTGTAAAAAATGAGCTTGAACAATTAAACTTCAAAGATAATACATTGTTTCAACAAGATGGAGCTACTTGTCCCTTTGCTCTGCGTGTTAGGCACTTTCTAAATCAGGAATTTTCTAACAGATGGGTTGGAAGAGGTGGACCATTTTATTGGCCTCCACGTTCGCCAGATTTGATTTCATTAGATTTTTTTCTTCATGCGAAATCAATTGCGTATGCAACCAAACCTAGTTTCTTAGAAGATTGGAAAGCTAAAAAAACTAGTGTGATTTCAGGCATTACTACAAATCAGTCGGCAAATGTTTTTCGTGAACTGCAAAATCGTATTATCCTTTGTGTTGCTAATGATGGAGGACATGTGGAAACTTAAATAAAATTTCAATAAAACATTAAAACATATAGATTTACTTATTTCTAATCATTTTCATAAATTATTTCTATCGCAAATACAAATAAAGTTATAATTTTTTTATAGTGCAGGCGAACTTTATATATATATATATATATATTGTAAAATAACTTCTTTTAGTTTTAAAAAATGGGACAAGTATATGTGTTAGTAAAGTTATCACAGTAAAATCGATCTCACGATATAAATTTTCTGAGTTTCGATAAAACTGCGCATTTTAAGCGTCTGACGATTTATTCTTTCCAAGCACAGATAGTTTATATCACATGCTTGATTTTGCCATTAAACGCATTGTCACGTATTTAAAACGATCCCGAAAAGCATAATTTTATACTGTATGCGGTTTTATCCTCGGAATTGTAAACATGGTATTCAAATGTTCACGATATACAGTATTTCAATGAAATTATGTTTCAGTTGCGTAATTAATTGTTCATATATATATATATATATATATATATATATATATATATATATACTCTAGAAAAATGTTAGATATTCTATAATTTCATGCTTAATACATATTTCGCAGCCCAAAAATTGCTGCTCGTCATACCCAAATGATACAATAGCTAATATTCAAAATTCTTCAGAAAAGCTGTATCATGTATCATTTGGGTCTGACGAGCAGCAATTTTTGGGCTGCGAAATATGTATTACCCATGAAATTGTAGAATATCTAAATTTTTTTCTAGATTATATTACTCTGTTAAATTAAATAAATAAAATAAATTAAATAAATAAATTGAACATTGAGTTAAAAAAAATTCAAAAGAAAATATATAAGATTATGTTGTCTCTATCGTATAACACAAGTTGTTTAAAAGAAAAGATACGGCCAAAATATACCTAATTTAAATATATATTCGAGTTCGAATTCCAGTTGAATTCCTTGCATCCTAATACTCTTAGGAAAGGTATTAATCTGTCTCTTTCCACCAGTTACGGGTTAAATAATAGGTCAGATTGGGTTCTATAGCCTTGGCTGGCAGCTAGTCTACCGCAGAAAGCAATGCTAACTTACAGCAGGATAATCTTCTATCCAGTTACTCATGTCCCGAAAGAGACATGATCGTCCAAAGCGTGTATCCCGTATGGCATTTAACTGACTGATACGTGATAATATTTATATGTAAAAAGTATGTATACGCTTTATGAATCTCGTGTTTTCTTTGTTATTGATCATTGATCATTTTTCTTATTATTTTTCTCTTTTTCTTGAAATTCCATAATAACATTTTGTTTTTCAAAATTGTCATTGGCTCATGGCTTCATTCGAACGTAAATAGACTGCATTCTTAATTGGTTGAGGTAAAAATTTGTCGCTGCTGTCCAAAGAAGGTTTAAGAATCATTAGAACAAAGAACCAGCAGACTGTAATTTCTTGTCCAAAAGAATGAGGTGTGAAGAAACAGTTGGTAAGGCATATTTAATGGAAGAAAGTGAATTTATTTTCAACAACATAATAAGTTGAAAATATTGTTTTAGTATCTTTTTTAAAGATTAATTTAATTATGTCATGTTCTGTCCTTTCTAAGCTCTACAACCTCTGCCTATCTTCCTCCTGCGTTCCTGCCTGTTGGAAGTCTTCTTCTGTGGTTCCAATATTCAAGAACACTGGGGAACCATCGGACCCCGCAAATTACCGTCCTATCAGCCTTCTTCCGATCTTCAGCAAAGTGTTCAAAGCCATTATCAATGCCGAGGTCGTTCAGCATCTCACGGCCCACGGGCTCCTATCGGACAAACAGTATGGCTTCCGCTTCACCAGGTCTACTGCTGATATGCTAACGACCATCACTGAGTATATATACCAGGCTCTCGACAAGAATGGTGAAACCCGAACTGTCGCCCTGGATATCTCCAAAGCATTCGACAGAGTATGGCATGACGGCCTTCTACGGAAACTGCGAAGCTACGGCATTACTGGACTTTTGTTGGACTTAATCCAGTCATTCCTCTCCAACCGCACACTGAAGGTGGTTTTAAACGGACATGCCTACAAACTACCCTAGAAACGCGGGTGTCCCCCAAGGCTCTATCCTAGGTCCTACGCTCTTTCTAATCTACATCAATGATCTCCGCGATGCCATAAGATCACAAGTAGGCATGTACGCCGACGATACCACAGTATACGCTCGCTTCGATCAAAAATCTGATGTTGACGATAAGGCGAACCTCGCGGCCGAGCTTGAAAAGGACCTCCAATCCGTGGTGGATTGGGGTAGGAAATGGCTCGTAAAATTCAATTCTTCCAAAATGAAGCTGCTGTCAATTAACCACCACAGACAACCGCACCTCCCTCCCATTAGCATGGAACAGGCATGCCTCCCAGAGAGTAAAACACCACGCCTGCCTGGCCTGACACTCTCAACGGACCTCAAGTGGAATGACTACGTCGAATCTATTGCTAAATCCGCTGCCATGAAAGTTGGCTCTCTGTGCAGGGCCCGGAAATTCTTTCCGCCTGAAACTATCCTGCACTTATACAAATATACCATCCGCCCGTGTTTTGAATACTGTTGCCACATCTGGTCGGGTGCCCCTGCTATTCTCCTCGGGCTTCTTGACAAAATACAGCGAAGAATCTGTAATGTGATTGATACCGACTTAGCTGACCGCCTGCAGTCACTCTCTCACCGGCGTGACGTGGCTTCCCTGTGTATCTTCTACAAATACTTTCATGGCTTCTGCTCTGATGAACTTAAATCACTGGTGCCCACTAGGTGTGAGTTCGCACGAGATACTAGATTGGCAACTAGGTCCCGCCATTTTATAGTGAAACCGATGAAATGTAACCGCAATTTCTACTCCAACAGCTTCTTTTCTCGCACTTCCCGCCTGTGGAATTCCCTTCCGCATGCTTGCTTCCCCGACGGCTATAACCTCCAGGAGTTTAAATGTAAGATCAATAGACACCTCCTAACACACTAATCCTCCCATTCTCCCCAACTCTCCCCCTATGTACATCCTAACTCGTCTATCGCCCTGTGTAACCCCCTGCGCTATAGTGGAAGTGGAATGCCTTGCTTGGGGTGACATGATTAAAAAAAATGTGTATAGCTACAAAGGACAGCGTTGTGGTGAGGTGGATATCGGCTCGGGACGAGAATTCATATACCCGAGTTCGAATTTCAGTGGAATTCGTTGCATTCACTTGGAAAAGATATTAATCCGTCTCTTCTCCCTCAAGATATGAGTTGAATAACAAGACAGATTGTGTTCTATAGTCTTGGTTGGCAACCAGTCTACCGCAGAAATTAATTGCAACCTACCGTGGGAAAATCTTCTGCCCAGTCAGTCATGTCGCTTTCGAGACATGATCACCCGAGCCTATATCACGTATGTCATATAACTGATTGTTACATAACTATAAGCATTTAAATTTCACATGAACTTCACAAACTCCGTATACAGATATACATATATGTGTGTGTGGGGGGGATGTCCAATAACGAATGGTTAAGAATATTTTGATTTGGGGTATTATGCAGTAGTTATGGGAAGGAAAAAGATATTACTAATTTCTTAGGGGCTTGATCGGAATTTAAATAGCACGTCAAACCAAACATGAAAGCAACAACAACAAAAAATACACAGGTTAGCTGGGAAAGTTAAGGAGAGTAAAACATGAAAATGAGTTTCAGGAGTGGGGTGTTTCTGTTTTGTTTTCTTGAGCCTGGTATGCAATAAATACTTTATATACATTAGAAAAAAATGTGTGAGACGGAAATAAGACAGACCGCCACATCAGGGTCTTCTTCATCGTTTTTTCCTTTAGTTACGTCATCTGAATTTCCGGTCTGATTTGAAGAGCAAAGTTGAGAGTGGGAAAGAGAGAACAAGAGGGATGATAGGCAACAAAGAGAACACGAGAGAAAGAAAAAGAGAAAGAAAAAGAAACAGAGAAAAAAGAGAAAAAAGAGAAAGAGACACCGAACACAATAAAATGGAGATGAAGAACAAACATGAATGAAACAATGGGTTATGTTTAAAACGCAGAAAACATTTCTTCAAATCAGTACCGAATTTAAAGCTTTATATTAAATTAAAGAAAGCGAAATGAATATAGTTTTTTATATAATATACCAAAGTCAGCAGTTATGGTTTTTATTTCAACTCTTTAAGCACAAGAGTCTTAATTATATATGATATTTCTTAATATTCAATAAGTATTGAATTATTGGGTTTCTGCCAGACATTTTGCGATGTTTTCTTAACCAATTTATATGAAAAGTTAAAACAATAATAATAATAACATTAATGACGACGATGATGATGATGATAAAAATCAAGTTAACATTAAATACAAGATAACTGCAAAGTCAGTTGTTCCGAGTCGGGTACACATCACATAATATGGAAAAGTAAGATTAAAATAGTATAAATCTTCAAGCATTTAGAGAAAATGCTGAGGAGCACTCGTCATTATGCATGGGAAACCATCCAGTCGATAGTTTCTGTAAAGCTTTTATAAATAAAAAAAAAGAATGACGCTGAATTTTGATTCGTATGTTATCCGTATAATACTGACGGTCGATTTTAAATCGTCTGTAGAAACTGAGTAGTATTGACTGTTCCATGAAATCAGAAAAAAATAGTTTTCGGTATGCGTAAAAGACCGAAGACTTCAATATTTGCCCCAGTGGCAGAATGAATGGTTATTGTTCCCCAACATTTGTCTATGTTGATAATTCCTTCCTTCCTTCCTTCCTTCCTTCCTTCCTTCCTTCCTTCCTTCCTTCCTTCCTTCCTTCCCATTGAATGGCAGTTTATCAACTTCCTTGAAATGGTTATTTTTCAACAACATTTATCTATAATAATTTCTTTCTTTCTTTCTTTCTTTCTTTCTTTCTATCTATCTATCTATCTATCTATCTATCTATCTATCTATCTATCTATCTATCTATCTATCTATTGAATGGCAGTATTTGTATTAACTCTAGATAAAAATAGTTATTTTTCCCCAAAATTTGCCTATGGTAAATAATTCATTTCTTTCTTTCTTTCTTTCTTTCTTTCTTTCTATTGATTGGCAGTTGAAAATTCTTAATTTCCAGATAAGTGCAATAAAGTTAACCGATATATATATATAATTGTATAGAAATCTCTCATTCTCTATCTCTCTCATTCTCTATCTTTCTTTCGCTTTCTCTCTCTTTACATATATATATATATATATATATATATATATATATATATATATATATATAATGACTGATGAATATTATTCCATTTATATATATACATATATTTTCCATTTGTAAACAAGTTAATACGCGACAAAGGTTTCTACCATGAGTGGTGTCTGCAGGCGATTTGCAGAAAGTGATTTTACCGTTTACCGTTGTTTTTTTAAGAACGCTCACGTAACGGTGTTTTTTTGCTGTTTTTTTTTTTGGAATGCTCACGTGGCAGGAAATTTTTGAACGCGCAATTTTTAAAATTACAAGGAACGATGGCGTTTTCTTCCACGGTTGTATGAACCTAAGAGGTATTATTTAGTATGGTTACATGAACCTAAGAGGTATTATTTAGTATGGTTCGTTTTTGTTTGAGAATAGCATAATATCTAACTTTTCTTCTTGGCACAGTCTACATATTTTGCCACCGTTGTAAGGCTTAGCTGTTTTTACTATACACCAAGTTATGTCTGGGTCTTTTTCATATTTTCCATAGTAGAAATCTAGGTAGCGTAATAACTCGTTTACAAATGGAAAATATTTAAAAGTTCTACAATATAATTGTATTGAACACTTTTTAATACAAATGTGCACTGGTCTAATCTTATTATGACCAGAAACTAAGTAATTAAGCAATCAATCAATCAATCAATCAATATATATATATATATATATATATATATATATATATATATACAATGATTTATGCATTCTATTCCATTGATATATATATATATATATATATATATATATATATATATATTACTAACATCTATACGTCGTATAATAGATTTATATTTTTTTGTATTGATTTTTTTTCGGAATAGTTTTCCGTTTCTTTGCTCTCTGTTTGAAAACAAATAGCCTCTATTTCATCCTCCTCTTCGACAGTCGGCAGATCAGAAGAGAAAACTTTCTTTCTTATGGTACTGATTTTTCTCTTTACTAATCCGGTCTATGTTTCTTCTGGATCTGTCACATGAATTTAACTTACGACAACTAATCTACACTCAATTAGAGAAAGCCTTTTAGGAAGGACATTAGTGTTAACAGGCGAAAGAATGAGAACGAGGATAAGAATTTTCATAAATTGCCATGATCAGAAGTTTATGAAACGCGACATTCATCTGAGGAAGGTCTGAGAATACACCAGTCGAAACTGAATGATAAAGACAACAAAAACAAGAAAACTCTTCCGAATCAATCGATGTGACAAAGACTCAATAACTACGTTAACATCTTATAATAATACTACAGAAGAGTCTATAAACACCTTATTAATAACGCCTTTTTGTATATTTTCTATTATATCTCGCCTTGGTTAACAGTTTTCGAATTCATTTAACAAGACTTCATAAGTTTTTTTTTCTCTCAAAAAATGTTTTTTTTGTAATCTGAAACTCAAATCGAGGCTGAATTTTGTTAAAATATTGGAGAAATAATGACGCAATTTTGATGATAAAAAGAAAGCCCTGTTCAAACGTTATAAAAACACATGAAAAATGACTTATCTTTCAGCATTACATTTGAAAAAAAATTAATAATTGATCAATTATAATCAATTATGGCTGTGATGAATACTTCAAAGTTTATAGAATATTTGATTATTGTTTCAATAATATTTGGTCATAACCAAAAATATATTTTCTGCTTATAAGTTAGTATTTAAATATTTAAGTAGAATTCACGAAGAAAATGATTTACCTTTCAAGAGGGATACTATTAATACATATGAATAACCAAGATGGAGAGATAAATAAAAAAAGAAAAATACTAATGCATAAAAATACTATTTAAGTAGATTTATTTTTACGACCTATCAACTTTTAAAGTTATTTAAAAGCGGAAAATATACTCTGCTTTGATTAGGATTTCGAATATATTTATCAAGATGTCATACGTTTATTCTATCAAAACGTTTATGTAATCTGACAGTCACATCGAGTTTGCATTTTGTTAAATTGTTAGGGAATTAAAGCCGCAATTTCGCAGACGAAGTAAAACTCTGTTGGAATGTAACAAAAATTCGAAACAAATGTCTTATTTTCCGTATTTTAGTTTTTTAAAAGGTGGCATTTTTTTTTTCAAAACATTAATACATCTGGACATTTCTATTTCTATTAAAGGAGTCCATTTTCTTTATCAGTACCTCCCTTGTAAATCTCTCGATAAGTATTTCTATAAGCTAGAATTACTGAAAAATTTACATCTGTAAATTGGGTTATGGCCATATTTTTATTTATATTTTCTCATAAAAGAAGGAAAATTTAAGAAGCTTTTTTGTCAGGTAATGACGATTTTATCTGGGTAGGTAAGCACTAACTTTTTGAGGATTAACTCCCTTGACTATAGAACTCTCCTATAAATACTTGGTTGGCCAGCATGTCCTGACTCACTTAGGAAGCGGTAAGAAAATCAATAAATCTTGGTCTCTGGTTGAATTTCCAAGGAGTACTGCATTTGCTGCTGTTACTATGACACTGTCAGCACTCTACCTTCGGGTAGAGAGCGCTCTCTGCTTCCGAGCAGAGAGCACTAACCCAGTCGCGGTTCCGCCGAAGGGTAGAATCACGACTCGGTAAAAAATGACAGACTTTTTTTGGCCCGGATATATGGCCGGGAAGACCCATTATAAAATGTCCTTGTGTCACATCTAACCTTGCCTGGGAAGGTTGGTAAATACCCTCACTTAGGAAGCGGTAAGAAAACAACAAATCTTGGTCTCTGGTTGAATTTCCAAGGAGTACTGCGTTTCGAGATTGTTCCACATAGTCACACCATCAACTGTAATGCCAACAGTTAGACAGCGTGCACGACAAACTAAAGGAGTATCCTGCTTTGGTCAGTTGAGGTCGGACTTTGTTTCAGCAAGACAACACGAAACCACACACTGCTAGGTTGACTAAGAAGTTGAAACAGTTGGACGATATTCTTTCGCATTCAACACTTAATCTCGGAGTGACTATTGCTTATTTAGCTCAATGGAACACTTCCTTCGTGAACAGCGACTCAACACTTTTTAAGAAGTGAAGGAAGCTTGTTTACAGTTTATTTTTTTTATTAAAATCCATTGGACTGATATTTGGGGCAGGTGTGGATGCTGGCTGATCACTGTCAGAAAATCGTCGAGAACGAGGGATTTTATTTTTAAGAATTAATTCTTGTTAGTGTTGCTCCATAAAAAATTATGGCGATACTATAGCGTGAGGTCTACCTAATTGATTGGTGGGTTGGTTGTTTTGTTTTGCATATCAACCTCGGCAGGTGATTTATTGCCAACTAAATTTTATTTATTTATTACTGGTAATACCTTTTTTTATTCAACAATTTATTGTTGCTTTTATATAAGTTTTGTGTCTAGTAATACATTTTTCTTTTCGAGTCTCAAGATTCATTGGGATTTGATTTTAAAGGGCAGGGTCCCCAAGTCCTACTCTTGTTATTTAACCCATAACTGGATGGAAGGGACGGATTAATACCTTTCCCAAGTGCTTAAGTGAATGCAGGGTACTTAACTGGAATTCGAACTTGGTACACTGATTTCTCTTTCCGAGCCGATATCCACTGCGCCACAAGGCACATCCGTCACTAAACGCTTACAACACCTGGTATTCCCAGGCGGTCACCCATCTAAGTACTGACCAGGCCTACTCAAATGAAGCGTCTACTTTGGTGCAGCACGGCGGTCTACCGTGCCCCTCCCCTTACGTGGCCATTATGTGGATTCAGCGACAGGGGCACACACTCAGGCAATTGAGCGATCGTGGTTGAAAGCTAAAACGATGATTAAGAAAATGCGAGGTGTTGGGAATCAGCTGTTCAATTCATCATTTTTACTGAAAGGTGATAAGAAAAAAACTTAAATGATCTATTCGTGTCATTCCTAGAAGATATACGAAGAGGTTATCGCTAAAATAAACATATATATTGTATTTGATAGCGTTTTTATGTGTATCAGTCAGTTAAGTGCCATACGTGATACACGCTTGGGCGATCATGTCTCGAAAGAGACATGACTGACTGGGCAGAAGATTATCCCGCAGTAGTTTCCTATTGCTTTCTGCGGTAGACTGGTTGCCATCCAAGGCTATAGAACCCAATCTGTCCTGTTATTTAACCCTTAACTGGAGAGAAGTGACGGATTAATACTTTTCCCAAGGTTATTTGCGCGTATGTGAATGCAAGGAATTCATCTGGAATTCGAACTCGAACTCCCCGATCTGTCGTTCCGAGTCGATATCACTGCACCACAATGCACAGCCTTAAATATGTATACACATACAATATTATATTATAGTTCGATGAGGCGGTAAACCTCACGCTATATTGAAGTCGACCTCACGCTATCTTCTTCTGTGTGCCTTGTCCTTTCAGGGTGTAGGCGATCATGGCCTTCCACGTCTCCCTATCCCTGGTGGCTCTTAGCACGCTTTCTCCTGTAAGATCTCGCAGCACCCGTTCTGTCATCCACCTGCTCAGGCCCTTCAAATATGTTATCCATTTTTTTCCTCTGTCTCTTTTCCCTCTATCTGGCCTGTTAGTATCAGGTTCTCCAAGCCCTCCTTTCTCATTGCATGTCCCAGGAACTTCAGTTGTCTTTTCCTGATGCTCAATATTAATTTCCTTTTCATTTCCATTCTTTCCAACACGTCGTCATTGCTCACATGCTCGGTCCATGTTATCCGCAGCATCCTTCTGTAGAACCACATTTCAGCTGCTTCAAGTTTTTCCTTCATCGTTGTTGATATTGTCCAACATTCACTGCCATATTGAAGAACTGACATCACATAGCAATCTAGTACTCTCTTATTTGTTTCTAGTGAAAGTTTCCTGTGTCTTAATACTTTACTCAGCATCTGGAACGCGTCCTTCGCCATGCCGATTCACCTTTGGATCTCTGTGCGCACTTTCCGTCTTCGGTTAGAACACTTGCCAGATATTTAAATTTTTTTACCTGCTTGGTTTTAATGTCCCCCATCTGTATTTGGCATTTTGGGTTGTTCTTTTTTTGCTGATGACCACGTATTCGGTTTTTTTGTAGTCCGTCCTTGCCACTCTCTTCAGCTACCTTCTGTAGGAGGTTTTGTAGAACCAAATCTATTCTATGTTGGTACTGCTCCATAATATTTTGTTGTTTTCTTTCCGCTTCTTAAGAGCTTTCTGGCCAACCTAATAGGTACCATTTATAGTAGTTTGACTATTAGAGCTAGTTAGTTAAGGAGGGTACACTCAAACAAAGGACAGAATATGTGCGTACTTACCGCATCTATCTAGCACAATATTATTACTCAAACGAAACTAATTAAATAAATCAGGAAAATGAGTCTCTTCTACTTAGTTAATTTCTAAAACTTATCTCGTCTTCCGGATAAAGTGAACGAAAATTAATAATTTAAATTCATAAGGCAAATAATTAAAAAAATGATTACTTGCTTAAGAAGTCAAGTATGATTTATGTAAACACGGAATACACCAAGCACTGGGCCGTGTTGTTAGATGTATTTAATTCCATTCTTCCATAATTTTACCATTCTTATGAGACTTGGATTCTCCTGGAATTTACTCAAAAAATATCCTGAATCCCTCCCGGAGAGTGGTTAGAAATAAAAATCAATAACTGATCAGTTATAATCAATTATGGCCGTGATAAATTATTAAAAGATTATGGCATATTTGTTCATTAATTTAATAGTATTTGGTTATAACAAAAATATTTTTTCTGTTTATAACTTATTTAAATATTTAAATATAATTGACGATAGGCGTTTTCAGTGGGTAACTGAAAATACATAGATGATGTGTATCACGCCTATAGATGCTTACGTCTATATCGTGTTGAATACACTGGTTCTCGTCCGATCACCGAAGTTAAGCAACATCGAGCTTGGTCAGTACTTAGACGGGTGACCGTTTGGGAATACCAGGTGCTGTAAACGTAGGGACTAAATGCAGTCCACCGGTCCTCCAGGTTTGGAGGTTGGGCGCAGGGCTAACAACCCTGCCCCATAAAAAACTAGTTTGTGACGGAAACAGTAACAAAAAGTTGCTGCCCCACACACCACTGGGTGTAACGTATGAGATGCTGATGACAAACATAGATAAGAAAAAATGCTGATGAATAAATGTTATTTAAGTAGATTGGTTTTTTTTTTTTACGACTTATCAAGTTATTTAAGCCGAAATATCTTTCGGATTGTATGAATAATTATTTTCTTTTTTTTCGATTGAGTATTGCATTGACAATTTTGGGAGATAACGACGATTTTTACAAATATTAATTTACTATTGAACCCGTAGCTGGGGGTGAAGAGATGGTTTCATCATTTTTTCTAAGAGTATCTACACGTAAGTGAATGTAACGAACGTGATACGAATTTGAAATGGTTCTCCAATTTCTTATACGAAATACAGACTCAGACTCATTAAATAAATAATATAAAATAAGCTAATGTAATATAAAAGAATATTTACCGTATTTCTCGTATGCTAAGACACATTTTTCCTGTATAATGCGCGCATCAATCACATTGCGTCTTAGCACCGAACAATCAAATTGTAGAAAAGAGTTTGTCAACCTATGACGAACTCCAGTCACAAGATACAAGCAATCACGAACTCTGGGCATATAATATAAGACTTCTCGGGTAGGGACCCAAATTATCTCTCAGTTGCGTCTCTGTCCTCGAAGACAGAGTACGGCTCAGTTGTAGCTCCGTTTGCGAGGGCAGGGTTGCTTTTGAGAAAAATTACACCGAAAGATGCCCGGCCCCGGGGAACAGTGTTCCGCGACCGCGACACCCCATTGCAGCAGAGGGGTGGACCAGATGCTCGTCAACGGGGCCAGCTCAACCGGCAGTTGAGAGGACTGGAGAATTTGTGTCCCTTTGCCTGTCCGTACGCGGTCGGGACCCCAACGTAAAAAAGACCTTATGTCACATCTCGATCTAGTGGAGGAGCAGGGTAAATATCTAAATACCGTATATCCCGATATATATATATATATATATATATATATATATATATATATATATGGTGGTGCAGTGGATATTAGCTCGAAACGAGAAATAGGAGAGCCGAGTTCGAATTCCAGTTAAACTCGTTGTATTCACTTACACGCAGCTACCCTTGGGAAAGATATTAATCTGTTGCTTCTCCCTCCAGCTATGGGGTAAAAAGCAAGACAGATTAGGTTCTATAGCCTTGGTTGGCAACCATTCTACCACAAAAAGTAATGGCAACCTACTGCAAGATAATATATCTTCTGCTAGTCAGTCATGTATCTTTCGAGACATGATCGCCCAAGCGGGTATCACCTATGGCACTTAACTGATAAATTGATGTTAACCTGTAAGCAAATTTAATTCTTTCGTCTATCTAGGAATACCGTACGTATCTTCACAAACTCCAACCCCATCTCGTAATACAGACTGACAATTTCGTATCATATTTACAAAAATACAAGCCTTATGACCATACTTTGAATGTAAACACGTAGTGTGTTGAGACGCCTTGTGGATTATTATAGCAAGTATAAACTGTTTTTTATGTGAATAGGTACAACACTGTGATAAACTATTGAAAATCTAATTAATAATAACCACAAATATTTAACAATAGGTTCAAAATGTGATAATTTGTTGACAGAAGGAACAAGGATAGGTGACTTTGACTTACTAATACGGTAAGCTATTAAATGCTCAAATACTTTTTCCGAAAATTTCTAGCGTCTTAATATACGGGAAAGACGGTAAGTAGATAATATATGTAGAATTCACGAAACAATGATTTGATGATAGGAGTTTGCAAAGAGCAACTTTTACTACTAAACTATTAGGTTGTCACACATAAAATGACGCATTTTTTTAGTTAGTTGTTGATCCGGTTGTCTAATGAATTAACCACCTTACTATATATATATATATATATATATATATATATATAAATCTTGACTTATTCCTAACTCTTTTTATTTCCAGATAATTTTTCTTTCAACGTACTGTTACTCATATTCCCAATGAAACAATGTCGAGTCATCTTACTGTATGAGTAAACAATTAGAAAAAGAAGTATTTTTGTATCGAATCCTTACATGCGATCGGAAATGAATACTCATTGACAATAGTAAGAGTATAGGTTAGTAATTAGATGCTCTTGAATTAACAAGACAATGCTGAAATGAAACCTGATAAGGTAATAGTTAATTTATGGTGTTTTTAAAGGGGTTATTCCTTATTCATTCTTGCCTCAAGGTAAAACAGTAACAGCAACGTCTTGTTGTCAAGAAATTGAGTGCACGAAATATTTAAAAAAACATCCTAGACTTGTGAAAAAGGACGAACTTATTTTGCCTCATAGCATCGCACGGTCCCACGCTTTTCAACCAAATGTCCAAATGATGCATAGCCTAAATTATAAAATTTTGCCTCATTCTGCATATTCACCTGATATCTCTCCTATTGATTATCATGTATTTAAGCATTTTGAGTATTTCATAGGCAATAAGACATTCTCCAGTAAGGAAGAAGTAATCGAAGCATTTGAACTATTTATCACATCAAAGGATGAGATATTTTTTTAAAGGGATAAAGAATTTAGAGGTACGTTGGGAAACAGTCATTTATCAGCATGGTTCCTATGTGAACTAAATCAATTAGTTATTTAACGTTTCAGAGACATTTTGTTAATTTTTTTAATGAAAGTGCATCATTTTATGTGTGACAATCTAATAAAATGAATAAGACAGAAAGAAAGAAAGAAAGAAGAAAGAAAGAAAAAGAAAAAGAAAGAAATGCTAATTGATTAATAAATAATATCAGCTCAAAGTCGATAGGCTGAAAAATATCAGTGATGGAATGAAAATACTGATTTTTCTTAAGATGCTGGAGAATTGTCTTTGGGGAAAAAAGAAAATCAGGGATGGGTGTTTTATACAAATTTCAAAAGGAAGTAGATGAGACAACAGATGTGGCAGTTCTGTCCTTGAGGAGATTTTTACGAGCAGCCGAGGTAACGCTGGGATCGGTTCCGAAAGAGGTGCGTTTTCTAGCTTCGAGCTCAACAAGGTATGTGTTGGTAGTTTGTGTGAAGGTACGGGGAAATGATGGCTTTTGCTGGCGACACCATACCTTTCCGCTGAAGGCCAAGTATATCCATGGATTTGTACAGCTGTTCAAACTCGGAAGCAGAGAAAGAATCACCATGGCTGGACCTGTAAAAAAAAAGTAAAAATAAAAATATATATATATACGTATATACGTGTATACACCACTTATATATAACAAGATAAAATTTCCCTTCTCTGATTCCATGTGCCTATGGCTTAGAGGTTAGCGAGTTTCGACTCCCGGCCGGAGGCAAGTGGATGTCTAGCCACGCTGAGGATCTGTGATACAGTAAAACAGGCTTGTATAGGGATGACGAATATTATGGGCTCATTTCAATTGAGCACTCTAGAGAAGAAAATTTGAAAAAAAAACAGTGACCATTTCCGCGATTTATGTATTACTCTTCATACTACTGTATGTGGATGACGAATATATATATATATCGCTCATTCAGTAATGGATTAGAGCACTCTGGTTATTGGGCGGGTATAATGACAATATACAAGTTAAAAAGTCTGCCAAATTCTACCGAACGCTCATAGCCCAGAGGTAGAATCGCCGACTGACGCAAATTTGGTCGGGTTTGAATCCTGGGTTAAAAGCAATCGCAGTCTAACCATACTGATGAGCTGTGATACAGCGAAACAGATCTGTCTGCGGATATATATATATATATCAAGTAACCGTAAATCCCTGTGTTTATATCTAGTAGAATTTGTGTACATTCAGTCTTACCTTTAATTTTTTTCTTTTTCTTTTTGTTATTATATCGAACTTAATCTCTCAGGAATAATGGGCATCGGCTCAAATTAAGGAATTGAGGAGAAGTGTTAGAATTCTAGTCGACCACTTACGTGCAAATACCTTCTTCTCCCCACAAACAACTATAGCTCTTGTAGCCTTGAATGGCAACTGGTCTAGGAAAGAACAATTCTGAATGCAAAACCTTTAACTATGGGTTAAACATCTTCAGCAACCCGCAATTGGCTAAGCGTAGTGAATTCAGTTACACCTCTGGAGACATAAGCAATCAGAGGATGATTCCTTCTACAGATTGAGAAAGTCTTGAATTTGGATTTGGATCAGAAATTGTTTACTGTCAATCTTGGCTAGAAAAAACACTCTCTCGTGTTCTTAAATAGATTTGTAAATTCGAAACTTTCATATCGAAGTTATGTAGGGTATCTGACGGGTCCAGAAATCTCTAAACTGTCATGTGTATAAAAAAGCTTTCATTGATCAATGATTAAAACAGCTATGAGCAAATAAAGTCTGTAGGATCATTCTTCTTCGAAACACCTAGGCTGGAAATACAGAATTGCAAGTTAGTGCAGCAAATAACAGAATCAACATCACTTTAAACATAAACTAAAATGAACTGCACATGTTACTAGAATATGTATATATATAGTAACCGTAAATCCCTGTTTTTTATATATATATATATATATATGTATATATATATATCATTTTACAAAATGTTACGAAATCAATTAAATTCGACATATTTTTAATTTATTTGTTTTAACGTCATTTTTAATGGATACTCGTATTTGAGTAGATACTCTGTTTTTCTTTTATAATTAAATAGTATATTTATTATGTTAGGAAATTATATGTCCTCCAGCAGGACTCGAACATGAGCCCCTTAGACCTAGTATAAAAAAATAAAATAGAAAACTAGACCTAGAGAAAACCGTTAATTGATCTGATGCATCTTGGACCGCTCGACAACGAGGGAAATTGCAGTCAAACAAAGATTTTTTAAAGGCTTAATTTGAGCTTTGTCTAACTGCAATTATTTACTCAAACACAAGTATCCATTAAAAATAAGTGTAGACCAAACAAATTATATATATATATATATATATATATATATATATATATATATGCAAATGGAATATAAAAATAGAGCAATGAATATTTATTATTAATTATTACTTTAATACATCTATAAACTATTACAAAATTGTACATTTTATTTTGACATTGAAGGAACTAGGTCTCATCAGATAGTTAATAATGATGGTAATAAACGTTTTATTGAAAAAACACTACTTCCTTTTATTTTTGGAAATATTTTTGTGCGTGGTAAAAAGATATTAAAAAAGAGAGGAAAGGAAGAAAAAGAAAGAGGGTAGAAAGTAAGATGAGAAATGAGGAAAAAGAAAAGTAAGAGGAAAGGGTAAGATACAGAAGGAGTAGAAAATGAAGAGGAAAATAAAAAGAAAAAGTGAGAAAAAGTATAGAGGAAAGAAAAGGGAGAGACAATAGGAACGACTAGGAAAGAGACATTTTAAATTTGGCGGGAAGTGAATTGCAGACAGATACAGACATCGGTTACGTTGTTCCAAGCTAAATCGTTTGGCATTTTCAAAAAAAGATGAAATTACATACACAAACAGAGAAATTATTCATAAAACGTAAATTAGGGGATATTTAAAAACATGACACAAATATGTAAATTCATTAGAGGTAATATAACAAATTGAATAAATAAAATAAAAGAAATTAAAATTTAAAATTAAAATTTAAGATTATATTTAAAATAAAAATTAAAAGAAATTGAAAGTCGGTTCTCTGTGCAGGGCCCGGAAGTTTTTCCCACATACTGCTGCCACATCTGGTCGGGTGCCCCTGCTACTCTTCTCGGGCTTCTTGACAAAATACAACGTGATCGATACTGACTTGGCAGTCCGGCTGCAACTACTCTCTCACCGGCGTGACGTGGCTTCCCTGTGCGTCTTCTATAAATACTTTCACGGCTTCTGCTCCGATGAACTTAGATCATTGGTGCCGCCTAGGTACGAATTTGCACTAGATACTAGATTGGCAACTCGGTCCCACCCTTTTACAGTGAAACAGTTAAGATGTAACCGCAATTTCTACTCCAACAGCTTTTTTTCTCACACTTCCCGGTTGTGGAATTCCCTTCTACATATTTGCTTCCCCGACAGCTATAATCTCCAGGAGTTTAAATGTAAAGTCAATAGACACCTTCTGACACTAACTCGCATCGATTTTCTCAAACACTCTTCCCATCTACCCAACCCTTATCACCGGTATCCTTACCCGTCTATCACCCTCCTTCTAACATATCCTATATCTAACCATCCTTTCTCATCACTTTCCCCTGTGCAATAGTGGCAGTGAAATGCCTTGCTCGGGGTGAAACGATTAAAAAAAATTAATATTAAATTTAAAATTAAAATTTAAGACAGTAAATAGATCACAGTTTGTAATAGAAAATAAAGATAAATTAACATAAGAAGAGAGATCATATAGTTAAAGTGAATTATCGAGATAGTACGGTTAATACTATAAAAAGTTTACAATTGCTATAGTTTTTTACCTTACATTTTGTAATCTACCAGGAGTGTAAGGTTAGTTCTTTAATATATTTAAAATTTACTGTAGTTTTATTCCTTTGATTTAGTAATATGTCACTTTTCATTTGCTTAATAATTTTCATTTTTTCTTGCAGAAAAAGGAAACACGGTTCATTCTCATTATCTAGAGATTTTAGCTTGTTTGAGAATTTTCTATTTAACTTTAAGTATTTTATTCTCTTTAAATTACAAAAATAATTAGAAAGTGATGTCATATATTCGTAAAAGATGAGATACGATTATAAAAACGCTTTTGAAAAAGTTTATTGTATTACTAATATAAACTTTAGTAACCCTATGATTTTCTACTGATGGGATAAAGCACATGTAGACAAGAGATTTATTTAAAACTTATTAGATAAAAGGCATTGATTAGGATTTTACAATTACATAAGTTTTTACTATGGGACAAATTTAAATGAGTAGTAGATTTAGTATTGCTATTGTTATATAATTTCAATATTTTATTCTGTAATTTAATTATTTTTCAAAATTATTAGAGCAACAATAACTAAGTTTTCGAGTATTCCTATTGAAAATTTTGCTGAAAAGGTTATTTCTAGGAAAATGTTTATAAATTAATTTAAGAAATTTATGGAGTACTGCTGCCATTTATGGTCAGGTGCCCCTGCCGTTCTCCTCAGTGTTCTTGACAGGCTCCAAAGGAGAGTCTGTAATGTGATAGGTATTGATGTGGCGGCTCGACTGCAGCCACTTCCCCATCGTCGAAAGGTGGCCTCCCTTTGTCTGTTCTATAAATACTTTCATGGCTTCTGCTCAGACGAACTTAAGTCACTGATGCCTACTCAACAGGTGTTTACTCGTGCAACCAGACTGGCATCTGGGTCCCACCCATTCACAGTCAGGTTAGCCAAATGCAGACGACAATTCTACTCCTGCAGCTTCTTCTCTCTCACTTCCTGCCTGTGGAACTCTCGTCCGTATTCTTGCTTTCCTGACGGCTACAACCTCCAGAAATTTAAATGCAAAGTTAATACTCATCTACTAACCAATGGACTCTAGTTCTCTCCCCACCCCTGTATAACCCTCCCTTTCTCTATACCTATGTATCTGTCATCGCACCTGCTTTCTCAGCTTTCTATTGTTCCTTTCTAACTAGTTTGTACTCCTCACTCTTTTCTAATTAATCTTTTTACATTTATGTAACCCTTGCACATCAGTGGCGTTTCCGCCTTGCTCGGGGTGAAATGTTTTAAAAAAAAATCCTAGTTTAATACTAACTAATTAATTAACTGAAGGATTATATCATATGATTTTTCTGTTTCTATTTTTCTTTCTAGAACAACCATATTTTCCCACCAACCTAATCAACCGATGATGGAATATGTTTGATAACAGATGGTGGGTGATTAGAGCTACGGTTTATATAAATTGGTTTAGCATTATTTTTCATATAAGGTTGAAAATATTAGAAATTAAGTCTAACGTTATGTCAAAGAAGTCAACTTGTTTTATATTAGAATTAATAACTACGCTAAGAACAAAAAATTTAAGAAGTCTATGGATTAATTTTCTAAGTTTATCAACCTTACCTTCAGTAGATTTATTTACTATCATGAGTCAATCATCTCTATAAACTTCTATATGATAATATAGAAATTTTTTAACTTTCAAAACTCCATTTTACACTCCCCCCCACCAAAAAAAACCCCTCACTAAAACAAAAAATTACATTACAGTCAAACATGACAACATCACAACACTGGAGAAAACATCCTTGAAAATGGCCTGTGAATAGGATGAAAGTGCTTGAAACATCGAAAATTATGGAACATTTTTGTATGCCTTATCTCCATCAATAAAGGAACATGTAATAATGTTGAAAAAATTAAATACAAAATTAATAAAATCTTACTAGTTGGACGTTTTCAACGAAAGATGTTCAAAGGAAAGATGGCAGCCCAAATATACATTAATATATATATATAACTTATTTATAAACAGAACTTTGTGTGTGTCCGTTACCTATAGAACCGATTTTCTTGAAAATTTGCACAGTTTTACTATAAGCGACTGCGAGTGTTCTTAGCTCGGTTTTGTGTCGCGGTACCGCCGATAAATATCGAAAATCGATAATTGAAAAAATCGGGTTATAGAAGGAGTGGTCCGATTTTAATCAAATTTGATACACTCATAGACAAAAATATAAGAAACGATATTCAGAAGTTTCAAGGTTACAATAGTGCAGAAAATAGATTATATATATATATATATATATATATATATATATATATATATATATATATAAGGCAAGATGTTTGTGTGTGTGTCTGTTTATCTGCCTGTATGTCTGTTTTTTTTTCAGCCCTTTTATTTTAGTTTTTGCTTCGGGTTTGGCTCTAAGTAGGTATAATTGTAGTTCTTAGTCTCAGCCATGATACCATTTACTCAGAGGACTTATTTAGCATTCAAAATTCAGTTTACAAAGAAAAAACATATTTGATATCGATACCAGGAAATCAAAATTTGACTTACATCCATTCATTTTTCTTTCATTC
The DNA here is from genome assembly GCA_037127315.1 of Ascarosepion bandense. Taxonomy (NCBI): domain Eukaryota; kingdom Metazoa; phylum Mollusca; class Cephalopoda; order Sepiida; family Sepiidae; genus Ascarosepion; species Ascarosepion bandense. Next base: position 5,770,220 of record JBBBDQ010000478.1, read on the forward strand.
GACGGTTTTGCTTTAATCGTTGGTACCAAAGTCCAAGGAGTCTGAATTCCAGGACCATGGATTGGTTTTAAAGCTTTCATTACACCCGAGTAACGCCGGGCTATACTGCTATATATATATATATATCCCTCTTGGAGTAGATGCCTTACGTGTCACTTATCAAACTAGAGGGGCATAAAAAAACATTTCATAACCCAGAATTTGAAAGAAACCTTAAAGAAGACTTTAATCGAAAATACAAGAATACAACATAAATCGCAATATCAAAAACAATTTACTATCAGAGACGAAATATATATCAAACAATTCTCATTTACCATGAAGCTTCCATTATTTAATACAGGAAATGGAATTTTGAAGGTTTTTGCAAAATAGAAAGATGCCCACGACATCGCGCGCGGTCAGCTTGGAATTACTACATTACAGTTGAAATATAAGGATAAATTAAAACAACAGCTGAGATATAAACATCCTTGAATATCTCCCAAAAAGTGGGTGAAAGCATAGTATATATATATATATATATATATATATATATATATATATATATTTCATTTTTAAACGAGTTATTTCGCTACCTTGGTTTCTACCATGAGTGGTGTCTCCAGGAAACCAAGGTAGCGAAATAACTCGTTTACAAATGAAAAATATTCAAAAGTTCTACAATATAATTGTATAGAACACTTTTTAATACAAATGTGAACTGGTTTAACCCTATTAAAACCCAAAACTAAGTATTAAACAATCAATATATATATATATATAAATATATATATATATACTAACAAAATAGCAAGATCGCCAAGACCGACCGCGGTTTCGCACAACGGCTCGTCAGGGAAAAAGCATTTGCCCTGACGAGCCGTTGTGCGAAACCGCGGTCGGTCTTGGCGATCTTGCTATTTTGTTAGTGTGTTTGCTCTGCGTTACTGCCTTCTAGTTAAATACTTTTCGGTTGTGTGTATCGAGCACTTTTCTTTTCTGGTTGTTTGTTCCGTTAGAGGGTTTTTTTTCTTTTTACTGGGAGGAACCGTATGTATTGTCGGTCCCACGCAGTTTTCTTTTTTTCCCCCTCTTTGCCCAAAGCTTTATAGCCGAGGGCAATAACGGATTTAGATTCTGCTGGTCATTCATAGTCTTAGAAAGTCCCTTCTATAAAATTTTGAGATTAGAATACACGCAGAGTCGGTTTAATAATAATAATAATAATAATTATTATTATTATTATTATATATATATATATATATATATATATATATATAGAGAGAGAGAGAGAGAGAGAGAGAAGAAAATTTAGATGATTAAACGGTTATAGATTTAAAATTTCTTTCGGCAGTAGTAAAATCACAAACTGATTCATTAGACCAATTTAGATAGAACAATTTAGATTGGCACAAAGAAATAAGTTTAAGTGTAGAGTTTTATAGTTTAACAAATAAAGCAACGATCATACCGCAAATGTCACAACAATAAAGAACACGTACACTAAATCACACATACAATAAATCTAAAAGACAAACAATATAATATACAAGAACAAACAAAGAAAATAGATATAACCGCACGCAAATCAATCACACAATTCTAAGAGACCATATATGCACACAATAATATACACGTAATATACACAAAACTAAAAATAGCCAAAATAAAGAAGAAATATGAATAATAACTGTAAAAAGAAAAAAAATGGTACCTTATAGTAGAATATAATTACTTAAAAATGAATAAACTAAAAATTTCAAAGTTAATCATATAAAAAATTTAAAAAATTCACTAGAAACAATGTCACAAAAATATGAAATGAAATTAACAAATTTACAAACAAAAGATTGACAAAAATTATTCACTACGACTAAAACAGTAAACAAGACAAAAAGGAGAAATAACAAAAATTACAAACCTAAAAAGAAAAGGAAAAGAGCCTATATAGTAAAATATAAAATAGTCACAAGTAATTAACAAACATAAAAACAAAACAAAATTATTTATAAATAAAAAAAAATAAAATTAAGAGAGCAGATTAATAATAGAAAAAATTGAACAAAATAACGAAAATAAAAAAAATAGCTAGAAAATTATTGGTAAGTTCCATCCTACTAAACCTTTAATTTAAATTTATTTCTGAAACGGCATTTAAAAATAATTTTATTACGTTTCTTTAATATTTGGTTACTTCCAATACATTTAATTGCTTTTTCAATTTAAGCAGATTGATAAAAGAATTTTGTGCTTTTCCTATAGTCTTCCATTCAATCTGTGGAGAGAATCCTCTGTCTTTTAATTCCCCAAAATATTTAAACGGAGCAGTTTGGGATTTAAAGTAGGGGCATAGAGAAGGAATACGGATAAAATCTGTTTCCAAGGTCCGGCAGAAATGCCAAAATATACTTTTATTTCTTTATCATATTGTATAGAGAAAATAGTTGGTTAGTATATAACTCTTTCAGACATACATATACCTCCTACTAGACAGTTATTTTTAATTCTACAATTACAGGAGTGATTTTGTATTTATTATAAAAATTATCTGCTATTTTCTTAATATGAGAGTTAATGATGTGGATATTGCTAGTAAAAAAAAACATTAATTTTTAATGTTTTTATATAAAAGCTCTTACTTAGTGGTTGTTAAAATTAAAATGTCTATCGATCAATTTCAGAAAATATCGACCTATATTAAAGTTAAACGATTGACGAAAATGGGGGTTGAACCATACAAAACTTTTCTATTTTAGACTTATTAATACCAGTTTTATTGTTTTTTTATAGATGGAAAAACCACTTTTTTGAGGGCGTTATTATAAGGGATTTTATTATCATTAAATATTTTACTAATTGGAGGATAATTGATTAATCCAAGTATTAACAGTAGCGAGAATTTGTTTTATCATTTAATGGGGATTGTTAGAATTAACATTAATGTATATTAGAGACTCACTGTGTTTATGATATGGATTAAAAGTATTATTAGAAAGGTTCAAAGCATTATCCAAAATAATTAACTCTTTAAATGTTTGAAGAATTTTTATTTTAAATCCAAGTAATTTAAAAGCCATTATTTACTTATTTTGCATTTTAGAGTATAAAAGACCATTATTAATAGGTAAGACAATGAGCCCATTATCCCTATATAGTCTGATTTGTTTAGATTCAATAATTCTACTGAAAATTAGCAAAATATAAATGCCCACTACATCAGCAATTTGAGCGGAGCAAAAGCACCCATAAAAGCACACATCAAAAAAGCACCCATAAAAACACCCATCAAAAGCACCCATAGGGACATCAAAATTATCATAGTTACTTTTTATCTAAGTAGAATTATTATTTAATAATACCGATGATCCTAAAATAACTTTATATTTTTATCTGTAATATCTACATAATTTTTAGCGAAATTCAGACTATTCAACAAGAGATCATTAGAAATAGAAGAGTAGAAATTTGCAGTATTGAATTAAATGAAAGTAGCCTTACCTTTATTTTTAATGTTATTGAACCATGAAATGGTATCAGAAGAATCTTTCCACAGATTATTAAAGGACGATCTTTGGATAGTTTTGATTATTTTTTACTACATTTTTAGAAATAAGCCTTACTTCAGTTTTGGAGGGGTTAAATAATCTGGTTTGTAGTTTATTGTCAAAGTTAGGTATATAGTCTTTTAGAAGTTTATAAGCATTTTTAAGGTGCATTTTAGCAATTATATGTTAAATGTTGAGTTTATTAGCAAACTTAGAAGTATATAGATTAATTTTTGAGACAGCTCCTTGATCTTTATCCATTTTATAATTGCTGGTAATATTCTTAAGGATTGGTTTCCGATAACAGGAAGGATCAATTTTATATATATTTTTCGCCTTATCAGTCTTGATTAATAAATCCTGTGACTTTAAAATTTTATCCATATCTTGATTCACCTTTAGTAAGGATTTATTAGATCTTTTAAAGCTGTTTTTTTTTTTAAATTAAATTCAGCAATTTAGCTTCAAAAGAATCGAATAGTTTATTGCTTGGAAGTATCTTTGGAAGGTATTAGATTAAAGTTTTCCTTAAGATTGTAAGATTTTGATGGAAAGATTAGGATTGAAATGGGTTTTCCAATGCAATCTTATTAAAAAATCAATAATTTTTTCCGTGAGGGATCGGGTGAAGGCATTCAGAGACGGGCAAGTAATGTTTTTTCAAAAAAATATTCCGGAAAAAATGTTTCCATGGTAAAATCCGTATGAGTAGAGTTTTCGAAATTAGGAGTAATCCGGACAGAGTTTAACTTAGTTAATAAGAAGCAATAATGAAAATGTTGATATCCCACAATGCTTCAAAATATAAGATTGTTAGAGAAGATTATTCATTCATTGAATGGAAAATTGTTTTAATAAGGGGATAAATTTGACCCTACGATAGCATGTACTCCTTTATTAAGGAATGCAGAATGTTTCATTTTAAGCAAACGGCAAATATTACAATTAGTATTAGAAATTAGGAGAACAGATATTGCACTTAGTATCTTCTTGCCACCCCAGAAAGTCAGATTAATGTGGGGAGTACGTGTAGTTCCAAAAATAATCAAGTCCACGCAACTGTCGGTTGAGCTGGCACTGATACTACTATCGATTCCCCCACTCTTTAGTGCAATGAGGGAGGTACTGCAGCGGGGAGCCGTTTCCCAGAACCTGATACCTCTCAATGTTTCTTTAAGTTGTGCTCTGCCCGAAGACAAAGTCACTGAGAGCTAAAATTCCGTACGAAAGCAGTTACTACACTTTGCTCTCAGCCCGGTTGCACTGGAATGAAGAAAAGCATAACTCGGTATTTATCTGAACCTCCCCACAAAAGACGAGTTATGGCACAAAGCCGATTTTTCCGTGGGGTATTCCAAACGCGTATGCTCGGGCAAAAATTCTCCGTAGCCCCCGCATACGTAAGATCGGACCCTTGTCTATTTATCTCAAACGAGACTGTCTTTCGGGAAAGACTCATCTGGGCCCCTCTCCGCTCGACGACAGAGAATTCGACAAGTATAAAACTTTGAAGAAAAGTATAACTAGTCGCACTGGCTACTTGTTCAATGGTTATCGAATGTTTAGTCATAAGGTAACCGCTAATACTGCAATTACTATTAGAGATTAGAACAGTTACTACATTTTGATCGCAATCCGGTGATGCGAAGCTATCCTGGCCAAGGTATCGGCAGTCACTGGTCACTTGTTACCCCTCCCCTGTGAAATCTCTATGGTCTGTTCTTCAAATTCAAATTTACCAAGCAGCTTAACTCGATGTTAATTTTTGGGAAAAGCAACAGTTGAAGATAGTGGAACTTTCTTAATTCAAATTTCCTGTGTGAAACTGCGTGGTGAGTATGAATTGTTTCCTAAATCTGTATTTTTTTCTTTTTCTTTGTTTCTCACTTTTTGGCTTTCATGCTTCATTTGGGGGGGAAAAAAAAAGGAAAAAGTTCCAGGGGTGGAGAGTTGGATAAGTTTTAACTTAGTTAAAGTTAAAGCTTGGTTAACTCTCCACCCTTCGAATTTTTTTTTTAAATAGGAGTAGATAGAACACGTTCTCGCCCGGTCCATACTCCTCCCATGTCTATTGAACTGGAGTAGAGGCTTGCCCCTTGTTTCCTGTTTAGGATGTGGTTTCCGGTTTTCTCTTCTCTCTCTTCAGACCTTGGTATTGGTGCTTCCGTGAGTTTCCTGCGATCTGGCCGGTTGGTGGCAACGGCTCATCACTGTGAGGGTACCGGGTTGGCAGTTTCCTGGTTGCTGCTTCCGACAGGTAGTTAGGAGCCCTAACTCTTGTGTAGCGTCAAGAGCGGCTGCTCTGATCAACAGTTGTATAATATCGGGGTTCTTGTAGTGCCATGTCGCGCATGGATAGGTGTCCATGCAAGCGCTTTCAGTGGGAAACCCTGAGTCCACACCTTGTTGCAGCCCTAGCCAGTTTCCCTCCCAGCAAAGATCGCGGATACTGACCGCCTGTATCCTCTACTCTAGGTCCCTTTCTATAAACAAAAACATGACGAAACAAATCAGAAACGACCCTAAACCAGTTAAATCCAAACCACCTAAACCCATTAACCTTTCCTTCACTAATATCCGGGGCATTCGTACGAAATTTCCTAGTGTAGAAGTGTTCCTGCATGAAAAGTCTCCTGACATCCTTGCTCTCCGCGAAACTAACCTCAACTCAGCTATTCCCTCCTCTGACCTCTCCATCCCTGGTTATCTTCCCCTCTTAAGGAAGGATTCCACTGTCCACATGCATGGGTTGCGTGTCTACATCAGCGAACACCTCCCCATAGCTAGGGTGACTTCACTCGAATCTACTGACCACCAATACATATGTCTCCGCCTGTCTCTCCTCAGTTTGGTTAGTTACCTATTCTTTCTTTACCGTTCTTCCTCCTCTCCTGACTGCTCCCTACTAGATAGCATTGCTGACGACATAGCTAAGGCTATTTCCTATCACCCATTCGCCCACATATTTGTATTTGGAGACCTCAATGCCCAACACTCTTAGTGGCTTGAAAACGCCGTTACTGATCCAGCGGGCATTCACGCCATGAACTTCGCTATTTCCCAATCCCTTACGCAAGTGGTGGACTTCCCCACTCGCTTCCCAAGCACTTCCTAGGGTCATTCCTCACTACTAGATATATGTTTCACCTCTGCGCCTGACGCCTGTCAAGTCTCGCAGCGTTGCCCTCTTGGCAACTCCGACCACGCTGTAGTCTCTCTCAGTATTTCTTTCCAATCTCACTCCCCCCAGGAGCCTCCTACCTATAGGACCTCCTACCTCTACCAAAAAGCTGACTGGGATGCTTTTCGCGATATCCTCTGCGACGTCCCTTAGGGAAAAGTGTTCGACCTATCAGTTGATGACTGTGCCTCTGAGGTCTCTTCATGGGTGAAAGCTGGCATTGATGCCTTCATACCCACCAGGAAGTATTGCTTAAAACCTCATTCCTCTCCGTGGTTCTCTCCGGCCTGCTCAGCCGCCATTGCCCACAGGAACCATTAATTCCGTCTATTCCGGAGACAGCCATCTGATCACAATAGGCGCCTGTTCATATCTGCTCACAATGAGTGCAAGAGAACCCTAAATGACGCCAAACAATTGTTTGCTGAGAGAATGCGACAGCGCATAGCTGACCGCAAGTTCGGCCCCAAGGACTACTGGAGGATTTGCAAACGAGTGCTGAACAATAGGAAATCCTCAATACCTCCATTAATCCATGAATTTGAGGTTCTCACGTCATCTGCGGACACAGCTGAGTGCTGTGCCCGCAGATTCTCATCCAACTCCACATTTGACTCGTCCGGAGTACACCCACCCGACTTCCCTATTAGAACTGTGACCAAACTGCACGACGTATATATTACCCCGACAGTAGTATTCCGAGTAATTTCAAAACTCGACCCCCATAAGGCGTGTGGAGACGATGGAATCCCGGTGATAGTCCTTAAGAGTTGTGCTCCTGAACTTTCCCCTGTCCTCTCTAAACTATTTAACTACTGCCTTTCTGCTTCCTGCTTTCCTGCATGCTGGAAGTTCTCTTCAGTCGTTCCTGTATTTAAGAATTGTGGTGAACCCTCGGACCCATTCCAACTATCGCCCTATTAGTCTTCTACCGATATACGGGAAAGTATTCGAGGCCATAATCAATGCTGAAATAGTTCAACATCTCACTGCCCACAAAATCTTCTCTGATAAGCAATATGGCTTCCCCTTTGCCAGGTCCACTGCCGACTTGCTAACAACCGTAACGGAGTACATGCTCCAGGCCCTTGATGAGTCTGACGAGGTTCGCTCGGGTGCTCTGGACATCTCCAATGCTTTCGACAGGGTTTGGCACTCTGGCCTCCTATGCAAGCTACGAGGTTACAGTATTACCAGTCGCCTGCTTGACCTAATCCAATCTTTTTTAAATAACCGCAAAATGAAGGTCGTTTTGAATGGGCGTGCCTCTTCATCCTACAGCACAAATGCTGGTGTCCCACAGGGCTCTATACTGGGCCCGACGCTCTTCCTTATTTTCATCAACGACCTCCCAGATGAGATCAAGTCCCAAGTAGGCATCTACGCAGATGACACTACAATATACTCCCGCACCAGTAAGAAACCTGTCGTGGCAGACAGACATAATCTCGCTGCTGACCTTGAACCGCATCTACACTCTGTGGTGAACTGGGTCAAGAAGTGGCTTGTCAACTTCAATTCGTCTAAGACCAAGCTGTTGTCTGTCAACCATTACAGGCAACCTCTCCTGCCTCCCATAAGCATGGACCAAGCGATTCTCCCTGAGAGCAATACACTACGCCTCCTCGGCCTTACCCTCTCCTCAGACCTCAAATGGAACCACTATATTGAATCCATAGCTAAATCTACTGCTATGAAGGTTGGGTCACTTTGCCGATCCAGGATGTTTTTCCGCCTGAATCCATCCTGCATATATATAAGTCAACCATCCGTCCGTGCATGGAGTACTGCTGCCATTTATGGTCAGGCACCCCTGCCGTTCTCCTCAGTGTTCTTGACAGGCTCCAAAGGAGAGTCTGTAATGTGATAGGTACTGATCTGGCGGCTAGACTGCAGCCACTTCCCCACCGTCGAAATGTGGCCTCCCTTTGTCTGTTCTATACTTTCATGGCTTCTGCTGGGACGAACTTAAGTCACTGGTGCCTCCCCAACAGGTGTTTACTCGTGCAACCAGACTGGCAACTGGGCCCCACCCATTCACGATTAGGTTAGCCAAATGCAGACGACAATTCTACTCCTGCAGCTTCTTCTCTCGCACTTCCCGCCTGTGGAACTCTCTCCCGTATTCTTGCTTTCCTGACGGCTACAACCTCCAGAAATTTAAATGCAAAGTCAATACTCATCTACTAACCACTGGACTCTAGCTCTCTCCCCTCCCCTGTATAACCTTCCCTTTCTCTCCACCTATGTATCTGTCATTGCACCTGTTTCTCAGCTTTCTATTGCTCCTTTCTAACTAGTTTGTACTCCTCACTCTTTTCTAATTAATCTTTTTACAGTTATGTAGCCCCCTCCCGCTCATCAGTGGCATTTCCGCCTTGCTCGGGGTGAAAAGATAAAAAAAAAATGAAAAAAAAAGCATGACTCGAGTAGCACTGGCTGCTCGAATAATAATTGCCGAAAATTTTCTTGTTAAGCGGCTAATATTACGAATATCATTAGAGATTCTTCTTCTTCTTCTATGTACCTGCTTGATTCTGGTACCCGCAACCTATATTTGGCATATTGGGCTGCCCTTTTTACTGATGACCATGCATTTGGTTTTTGTGCAGTTTATTTCTAGTCCTTTCTTGTTACTTTCTTCTGCTACCTTCTGTAGGAGGTCTTGTAGTTTCCTTTCTGTGTCTGCTATCAGCACTGTATCATCTGCGTACCTTAGGTTGTTTAAATTGTGGCCTCCGATTACGAATCCAGGCAAAACTTCTAGGGTCATCAAAATATTCTCGCTGTACAAGTTGAAAGAGAACATATACTACATTTTGATTCCAGCACGATAGTTACTGAATGAAGAAAAGTGCAACTTGTGTAGTATTGGTTGTTCCGTCCATGAATACCGAATGTTGTCGTCACATCCATCACATATCTGTTTGAATTTATCTTGAATATATCTTCTCCATGCGCCGTCTCCATTCAGGATGTAGGCGATAATGGACTTCAACTTAACCCTGCCCCTGTCCCTTGTCGCCCTTAATATTTTTGGGGATATCTTTCCCAAACCACTCCCCGCCATCCATTTTCTGAAGCCTATCAAATACGTCTTGCGCTGCTTTCTCTTGTTTCTCTTTCCTTCTGTCCATCCTGTGAGTATTAGATTCTCCAGGCTCTCTTTCCTCATTACGTGCCCAAGAAACCTCAGCTGTCTCTTCCTGATGTTAAGTATGAATTTTCCTCTCGTTTGCATCCTCTCAAACACCTCATCGTTGCTCAAGTGGTCGGTCCATCGTATCCTTAGCGTCCTTCTGTAGAACAACATTTCCGCTGCCTCGAGCCTTTCTTTCATCCTTGAAGAGATAGCCCAACATTCAGTGCCATGGAGAAGGACGGATATCACATAGCAATCTTTTCTTTGTTTTCAGTGAGATTTTCCTGTGTCTCTCTTTCTCTAAATTTTCAGTTGTATCCACCCCGAATAAAACTTTCTGTTCACTTTCATTCTATTTGCATAACTTAGAGCTTCAAATAAGCAAGGCTGGAAATTTTCTCTCACTCCTAAATTTTGGTGGACAAGCAAAAGCACGCACACACACACACACAGTTGAAACCATCAGTCTGTCTGTCTCTATGTGTCTCCATCTCGAGAGAACATACGTGGACATAAACTCAATCCTCTTTCATTGCTTTAATGCCAGGATTTATCTTGCTAAATAATCTCTCGTTCCTATTCTGAATGAAGAGAGCTTTTCACTTCCATTCATTTTGTATACCTCTGGGTTTCAAAGAGACAGGCTATAGAATTATGCCTTTCTTTTTTTGAATAAAATTTTATTTCTCTATTTATAACAGCCACTTTAATAAATATTTAGAAATCCTTCACCTACATGTGCACAATGCTACGAATTATTTTAAAAAATCCAGCCAACACTTTTATTTTAATTATTTGAAAGCAAACTGGACCTGCTCCTCCTCTCAGATTTTTGTATCTCAAGTACAAAATATATTCCTCTTTTTCTTCGCCATAATCTCGGATAGAAAGTCTTTCTTTTTTTTTAAGACTCTCTCCTATTTGTTCGGTCCTGGGTATGACCGTAAACAGCATCCAGCAGCAAAGCCTCTGACTGAGAGGTTGTGAGGAGCTTGGAACCACCTCTTAATTGCTGTTGTTCCCAGATCCACCCTGACCCGGGGTGGTAGCATCTGTTAGGGTCCCAGCTATGGATAAATAGTTAACCCCCAAACTCGGGTCAAAACACTATGAAACTATAAAAATATACTTTTATAGAAAAATATACATTTTTGAATGAAAAATATTACCAACAATACAGTTTTGAAGAAAAAATATTACCATAACACATTTCTGAAGGAAAAAAAATTATTACCAGCAATACATTTTTTAATACAAAACTAGAAGACATTTTCAGTTTCTAAAATAAAAAATTAATTAAAATCTGACTAAATCAACTTTCTTACTATAACCGAAAATTAAAAAAATATCTTAAAACCCTACCTTTTTGACATTAAATAATCCACAGAGGTGTTGATATGCCGTTAAACAAAACTCAAACTCTCTTATTTTGTTAATCAATATCCTTTTATGTAGTTTGAAGACGTGGGCGATTCGTGGCGCTCCACTACTTTGCTTTTTGGTGCTTTAAATACCTTTTAACCCATTACCATCCCTTATTGCCCTTGTTATATCAACACTCAAACTTATTAAATAGATTAATAGCTGTTTATCTCTTCTTTACTGGCCGTCAGTATAGCCTGTGAATATTAAATTTTCCAAGCCCCCTTTCCTCATTATATATTCTATAAATCTAGATTAGATTTCTCTTATTATAGCAACTTGTTGGAAGTATCGTATCTCTGTGGATTTAAGTTCCTTTTTCATCTTTCAAGAGATTGTCAAGCATTCATTGCCATATAAGAGAATATATATTGCATGAGAGTTTATAATTCTTTACTTTGTTTAAGTGTCGTTAGCAACTTTTAATATTTGGCTTAATTTTTGAAAGTCATCTTTCGTTTTTATTCCATGTGCCTTCGTCAATCATTTTAAGCTTAAAGTAAATCTCTATTTATTTTCTCTTTCCTCCCTCTCTTTTGCTTCTTATTCGCTCATCTGTCTGTATCCATCTTGGTTCGATAAGGTCCTTTCTGATCTGTCTCGAGTTTCTTTTTCATATCTTTCTTTATCTGTCTCGAGTGACAATTTTCTCATTCTCTTTTTGTTTATCTGTATTCGTATAAGACAGATATGGATATTTTTTCTTTCTTTTTACTCTCCTCTCTCTCTCTCCCTTTCTCACTCTCCTTCTCGCTCTACTTCTCACTCTACTTCTTTTTCTCTTTCTCTCTTGTTTTCTCTCCTCCTCTCTCAACTCACTCATTCTGACACACATAAACACACCCGCCCGCGCAACAATTCTAGAAAATACTTTGCGCTCAGTGTCACACTAGAGAAATCAGACGCATTGGCAGGTTGGCCTGACAATTGCGTAACGGCGCTTCACAGGACTGTCCATCAACGTTCCGACATGTGAATACGTGATGGGCACACATAGGAGAGAACCGCGTGTCAGAACCACAGACACGCACAAACACATCCAAAAAACGCATAGATACATGAGTTCACCCAGAACTTCAAGTGGAACATATATATAAGATTAATTGTGAAAGATGCTAGAAAATGCCCTTCTCCTTTTCCCATTCGGAGTGCGAGACGGAAAGTGCAACACTGAGATCTGAAGGCGAATTGGCATGGTCAAGGATGCATTCCAGATGCTGAGTAGACTATTGAGAGATAAGAAAATTTTGTTACAAACAAACAAGTCAGTACTAAATTGCTTTTGATGTCAGCTCTTCAATATGGCAATAGATGCTGGACAATCTCCCCAAAGATTAACGAGAGACTTGAAGCAGAAGTGTGCCGAAGATACTGTGAACCATACATGTGAGCATCGATGAGGTTTTTTGGAGAGGATGAAAACGAAATAGGAAATAATCCTTAACATCAGGAAAAGACAGCTGAAGTTTCTGTGACATGTATTGAGGTAGGAAAGCTTGAAGAATATGATACTTACAGGTAGAGGGAAAGAAAGAAACACGTAACATATTTCAGAAACTTCAGAAAGTGGATGTCAGAGCGGGGTTTGGGTAGGGTAACAGGAGAAGGGATATTAAGAGCCACAAGGAATAAGGACAAGTTCATGACCTCCTACGTTTTTAAGCGGCACGGGACATAAAAGAAGATAACTGAAACCACCGAACGTGCTCAATCAAAATGACAGGCAAATCATTTTAAAAATGATCTATTACTGCTAATATCTGGACTGGAGCCGTGCAATAATCGCATTCTGTAATCGGCAAAATTCTAAACTGTTTATGGGGCTTTGGCATAACGTACTTTCCGGTTTACAAGACGCTTACGATTACACCTTAGAAATCGTCATTTACCGTATTTTCCCGTGTAGAAGAAATTTACGATTTCACCTTAGAAGTCGTCATTTACCGTATTTTCAGGTTTACAAGACGCTTACGATTACACCTTAGAAAACATCATTTACCGTATTTTCAGCTCTACAACAATCATTATTTACCAAAATCATTATTTATCGTATTTTCAGATTTACAAGACGCTTACGATTACACATTCTCTAATTGCACCAGTTCAGACCTTTAGTCAGAACAGTCATACAAAGTACACAGTGGTGGGAGACTATCCTCGTTCTTTTCGTATTGCTTCAGTAAGTTTCATTTGAACTGCTACTTATGAATAACCGCTACTTTATCTAACTACAGAGAGGATGCTCACCCGAACGCGGCAATCTTAGCCTCTTCAACCGTGACGTAACCATATAGTTTGCACTTACTTTCCCCTACCTCTTCTCTAACCACACAACCACTTCATTTAGTAACCCGTTGCCTTGAGTGGCTCTTATCCTTTGTATTAAGTGAACGACCACGAGTCTTGTTACTTACCAGAGTCGTAAGGGTACTACAGAAATGCAGCTGCAGTAAAAGTGGTGTATCTGAAGGTGCCCCACCCTCTCCAGGCTGGTTCGAATTCCGAGTTCCCTTTTCTTAGACTGGTTGCCACCCAAGGCTATAGAAACTGGTCTGTTCTATTACTTATGCATAGCTAATTTGGGGTGGGTGAGAAGAAGTGGATTTATATCTTTCCAAAACATATTAGCCCGTAAGTGAATTCGACTGGGATTCGAACTCTGCTCTCTGATTCTGAGACGTTATATGTGTCTGTGCATTGGATGAACATATCGTAAAAAAATAGCAACCGTTTTCCTTCCTTCTAAGTCTGTTATTAATCATCTGTCTGTTCCTAGAATTGAAACAATATTTCTCCTTATTCACAAGCACATAGTCTCTGACTCTCTCTCTCTCACTTTATATATATATATATATATATATATATAGAGAGAGAGAGAGAGAGAGAGAGAAAATAAAAAGTGTGAGAGGCCGTGAACGTTTTGTTTAAAGTGTATATTTATTGTTGTGTTGTTATACATGTTATTATACTTTAAGTGTCTATAATGGTATTTGTGACGCTACACGTGTTTCGAGTCTAAGGTTGAATATCTCTTTAGGCGAATAAACTTGTAGCTTAAGGTATCGAGTTCCTTTTGTTTCTCTCTCGAAACAATAAATATATATTTTAAACAAAACGTTCACGACCTACCTCAAACGGAACCACTATATTGATTCCATAGCTAAATCTACTGCTAAGAAGTTTGGGTCACTTTGCCGATCCAGGATGTTTTTTCCACCTGAATCCATCCTGCATATATACAAGTCAACCATCCGTCCGTGCATGGAGTACTGCTACCATTTATGGTCAGGCGCCCCTGCCGTTCTCCTCAGTGTTCTCGACAGGCTCCAAAGGAGAGTCTGTAATGTGATAGGTACTGATCTGGCGGCTCGACTGCAGTCACTTCACCACCGTCGAAATGTGGCCTCCCTTTGTCTCTTCTATAAATACTTTCATGGCTTCTGCTCAGTCGAACTTAAGTCACTGGTGCCTCCCCAACAGGTGTTTACTCGTGCAACCAGATTGACAACTGGGTCCCACCCATTCACTGTCAGGTTAGCCAAATGCAGACGACAATTCTACTCCTGCAGCTTCCTCTCTCGCACTTCCCGCCTGTGGAACTCTCTCCCATATTCTTGCTTTCCTGACGGCTACAACCTCCAGAAATTTAAATACAATGTCAATGCTCATCTATTAACCACTCCACTCTAGCTCTCTCTCCACCCCCGTATATCCTTCCCTTTCTCTCCACCTATGTATCTGTCATCGCACCTGCATTCTCAGCTTTCTATTGCTCCTTTCTAACTAGTTTGTACTCCTCACTCTTTTCTAGTTAATCTTTTTACAGTTATGTTTCCCCCAGCTCATCAGTGGCATTTCTGCCTTGCTCGGGGTGAAATGATTAAAATATATATATATCTCACAATTTACCCCTGCCTCTGCTTAACTGTGTATATCCATCTTGTAATGATTTCTCTGTACTCAGGTGACTAAAGTCAGTTTAAATTAAAGGGGACCTTTATCTTTCGCTCTCTCTCTCTCTCTCTCTCTCTCTCTCTCTCTCTCTCCATATATATATATATATATATATATATATATATATATCTCTGAACTTATTTATCAATGGAACTTTGTGTGTGCGTGTGTGTGACTGTATGTGTGTATCCGTTACCTATAGACTCTGAAACGGCTGAACCGATTTTCTTGGAAATTCACACAGTTGTACTATAAATGTCTGCGAGTGTTCTTAGCTAGATTTTGTGTCGAGGTACCCCCGATAAATATCGAAAATCGGCAATCGAAAAATTCGAGTTATAGAAAGAGTGGTCCTATTTTAATCAAATTTGATACACTCATAGACAAAGACATCGGAAACGATATTCAGAAGTTTCAAGGTTGCAGTTCTTACAATAGTGCAGAAAATTTGATATCGATACCAGGAAATCAAAATTTGACTTACATCCATTCATTTTTCTTTCAGTCTACGCTTTTGCTTTAACTGGAAACCTCTATTACCTTTTAGTCTTTGGTGCCAACGTCTACAGAGTCTGAGCTCCAGGACCATGGATTAGTTTTAAAGCTTTCATTACACCCGAGCAACGCCGGGCTATACTGCTAGTATATATATATATAATTCTTTCTCTCCTTTTCTTCATAAGACCGCTTTTATATTTTGAAAAATCATCCCCCCCCCATTTTTTGTTTGGCCCTTTATTTCCTTTCCTTTCAGATGCACGAGTTCGATCTTTGGTTAACTCTCCTTTTCTCTTTTTTTTTTTATCATTCTGTGTGTTCAAATCTACTAACTGCCATCTCTTTCTCTCTCTCTCTCTCTTTCTATTTCATCCTATTATTCTGTCTCTTTCTCCTGCATATACTTACTATGATCATTTTCTCTCTTTTCCCTCACTATTTCAACCTACTCCCATCTGTCTCCCTTTTTTTTCTCTCTCTCTCAGACATATACTTCCCATTCTTATTATCTTTGTCTCTCTCTATTAAAATCTAGCTCCCTTCACTATTTTTCTCCCCTAACTCTCTTACGCATATACTTATCATACTTATTCTCTCCCTTTTCACCCACTATTTAAATCTATTAACGCCCATCCATGTCGTTTCTCTCTCTCTCTCTCTCTCTCTCTCTCTCTCTCTCTCTCTCTCTCCCATTGATATACTTCCCATTCGTATTCTCTTTCTTTTCCCTCACTGTTAAAATCTTCTAACGTCCATATCTCTCTTTCTCACTCTCTATTCTTTTGCGCTTTCTCTCTCTCGTATACTTACATTCTTATTTTCTCTTTTTCAAGTAGGCATGTACGCCGATGACATCACAGTTTATTTCCGCCTTGATCAAAAATCTGGTGTGGGCGACAAAGCGAACCTCGGTGCCGAGCTTGAGAAGGACCTCCAATCCGTGGTGGACTGGGGAAAGAAATGGCTCGTAAATTTTAATGCTTCCAAAACGAAGCTGCTATCAATTAACCATCATAGACAATCGCTCCTACTTTCCATTAGCATGGAACAGGCTTGCCTCCCTGACAGTAAAGAAAATACGCCTCCTTGGTCTCACACTCTCAGCGGATCTCAAGTGGAATGACTATATCGAATCCACTGCTAAATCCACAGCTAAGAAGGTCGGTTCTCTGTGCAGGGCTCGGAAGTTTTTTCCCGTCTGAGTCTATCCTGCACATATATAAATCTACCATCCGCCCGTGTATTGAATACTGCTGCCACATCTGGTCGGATGCCCCTGCTAATCTCCTCGGTGTTCTTGACAAAATAAAACGGAGAATCTGTAACGTGATCGATACTGACTTGGCAGTCCGGCTGCAACTACTCTCTCATCAGCGTGATGTGGCTTCCCTGTGCTTCTATAAATAATTTCACGGCTTCTGCTCCGATGAACTTAGATCACTGGTGACCCTAGGTATGAATTTGCACGAGATACTAGATTGGCAACTAGGTCCCACTCTTTTACAGTGAAACAGATAAAATGTAACTGCAATTTCTACTCTAACAGGTTCTTTTCTCGCACTTCCCGCTTGTGGAATTCCCTTCCATATAATTGCTTCCCAGACAGCTACAATCTCCAGGAATTTAAATGTAAGTTCAATAGACACCTCTTATCGCACTAACTTGCATCCATTCTCTCAAACACTCTACCCAACCCCTATCCTCGGTATCCTTATCCATCTATCACCCTCCTTTTGACATTTCTTATAACTAACCACTCTTTCTCATCACTTTCTCCTATGTAACCCCCTGCGCAATAGTGGCAGTAGAATACCTTGCTTGGGGTGAAATGATTAAAAAAATCTACTAAGTTCCAGCTCTCTAGCTTTTTCTCTCTTTCTCGCTCTTTCTCATGCATATACTTATCATTTTATTCTCATTTTCCCCCTCACTATTAAAATCTACTAACTCCCTATTTTGTTTTCTCTCTTTTTCATGCATATACTTAACATTCTTATTCCCCCTCTTTTCACCCACTATTCAAATCTACTAACGCTCAAACATGTCTTTCTCTCTCTCACTCTCTGTCTTTCTCTCCCATTGATATACTTACCGTTCTTATTTTCTTTCTTTTCCCTCACTATTAAACCCTTCTAACGTCCATATCTCTCTCTCTCTCTCTCTCTCTCTCTCTTTCTTTTGCTCTTTCTTTTTCTCGGATCCTTACATTTTTGTTTTCTCTATTCCCCCACTTTTCAAATCTACTAAGTTCCATCTCTCTAGCTTTCTCTCTTTGTCTTTCTCTCTCTCTCTCTCTCTCTCTCTCTCTTATGCGTATACGTATCATTTTATTCTCATTTCCCCTCACTATTAAAATCTACTGACTCCCTCTTTTTTTCTCTCTTTTTCATGTATATACTTAACATTCTGATTCCCTCTCTTTTCACCCACTATTCAAATCTACTACCCACTTGCACTCTTTCGATTTCTCTCTCATGCATATAATCGCCATTTTTATTATCTCTCTTTTGCATTCTTTATTCAAATCTACTGCTCCTCTCTCTAACCCTCTTTTGTTTCTCTCTCTCTCTCTTTCTCACCATTTTACCTTTCTCTTTTTCTTTATTTATTGAAATCTAGCTTCACTTTTTCTGTCATCCATATATTTCAGTCAGTCAATCAGTCAGTCAGTTAAGTGCCATACGTGATATACGCTTCGGGCGATCATGTCTCGAATGAGACTTGACAGACTAGGCAGAAGATTATCTCGCAGTAGGTTGCCATTACTTTCTGCGGTAGACTGGTTGCCAGCCAAGCCTATAGAACTCAATCTGTCATATTATTTAATCCATAACTGGAGGGAAGAGACGGATCAATACTTTTTCAAAGGATATTTGAGCGTAAGTGAATTCAACTCCGATGAACTTATCTCACCAGTGCCCCCTATATATGAATTTACTCGAGCCACAAGATTAGCAACTAAGTCCCACTCTTTTACTGGGAAACAATAAAATGTAAACGCAAATTCTACTCTATCAGCTTCTTTTCTCGCACTTCCCGCCTGTGGAATTCCCTTCCATTTACATGCTTCCCTGACAGCCACAATCTCCAAGAATTTAAATGTAAAGTCAATAGTCATCTCCTATCTCACTAACCTGCTTCCCCTCTCTCATGCTTCTTTGTCCGTCCACTCCAATCTCAACAGTATTCTCATCCTTCTGTTACCCACTACCTGGCACCCCTTAAAACCTGTCACTCTTTCTCATGACTTTCCTCCTATTTAAACCCCTGCAAAACAGTGGCAGTAAAATGCCTTGCTTGAGGCGATATGATTATTTTTATAAAAAAAAACAAAAAAAAAAACTGTAATTCGAACTCGGCTCCCCGATTTGCCGTTCCGAGTCGATATCCACTGCACCACAAAGCGCATCTCAGTACTTATTGCTCTTATTCTCTCTCTTTTAATTCTAGATTCAGATTTACTTGCCTATCTCTCTCATATATATATATATATATATATATATATATAATTTCTATTCTATTTATAACATTTTCTGTTTCTCTTTTGCTTTCTTGAATATAGGCACTGCTTACCTGGGTGTATTTTTGGGTAACGTAAAATCTCGTTGGAAACAAAGAAAAGAGTAGAAAACTGTTATATGATACCTGTTCTTCTATATAGCAGCGAATGCTATACAATCTTCTCAAAGATGAAGGAAAGACTCGAAGCAAGAGAAATGGGGTTCGATGCTGAGGATACCATGAGCCGCACATGTGAGCGACAACAAGGTTTTGAAAAAAATGGAAATGAAATAGAAATACTTAGCATCAGGAAGATACAGTTGAAGTTTCTGGGACAGAAATGAGGAAGGAGGGCTTCGAGAATCTAATACTCATTGGATGGGTAGAGGGAAAGAGAGACAGGTGTAAATCGCGCGTGATAAACTTGATAGGCTTAAGTAAGTGGATAGCAGAGCAGTGTTTGGGAGAAATAACAAGACAAAATGTATTATGAGCTACAATGGACAGAAAGATGTGGAGGGCCATGATTACCTACGTTCTGAAGGACCATGGTACATAAAAGATTTATTCCGCAAGTTTCTATAAATAAGTACCTTTTTGACTGCTTTTCTATTGCAGCCGTTTACCAGACTTTGATCAATTAAGTAATTGTTTCCGTACGTCGCTCGCCGTAGGGAGGGCGTAAGCAAACTTCGTATCTGTAAAATTACTTTGAGTTGAAAAACAAAAACACAGAGTTTTATGTGATTTAGTTCTCACATTGCACAACCAACAGTAAAAACATAGGCCGATATTGGAAATAACTTCTTATATTTTTATGTGATAAAGTGTTACGCTTTTTGATATGAAGAACTTTTCTTACGATTTTTTTTAAAAACCTGTTTCATTATCTTATTGATGTTTTCTATTTAAACGTTTTAAGTCAGACTCCCCCACCAATTGCAAAGATTAACAGTATGGCTCAGGCGGTTTAGTCTTTGCCCATATGTTAATGATCATACGAAATTTAGGTTCAAATCTCGATGGGTGAATAAAAAATCTTGGTCTTTGAATTTTGATCAACTGAGTGCGTGTGTGAACAAGTCACTTCGTGACCCCATAATTATTCGCTACTGTATTCTCAATGATCAATAAAAATGACTTTTATGAGATTTTATATTGGGTAGTAAGCCTGCGTGTTTTTAACAAGGTAAGCCGTTAATTGAGGAGTGGCTGTATACCTGCTGATATTCAAAGACCAACAGCTACAATGTGCATTTAAGAAAGGCTGAATAAGATAGCAAATGAAACGTTAGAGCGAAAGGATGAGGGAGAGGGTCGAAGCCACCGAAATGTGGTTCTACCGAAGGATGCTGAGAACAGCATGGGCCGAACATTTGAGCAACGATGAGATTTTGTAGAGGATGGAAACGAAAAATAAACTAATACTTAACACCAGGAAAAAACGGTTGAAGTTCCTGAGACATGTAATGAGGAAAGAAGGCTTGGAGAATCTGATACTCACTGGACGGATGGAAGGGGAGAGAGAAAGAGGAAATCATCGCGTAACCTGCTTGATGACCTCTGGTCAGATGGATGGCAGAGCGGGGTTTATGTGGGGTAACAGGAGAATGAGTGTTAAAAACCACTACGGATGGAGAGATGTGTAAAACCATGATCACATACATCCTAAAAGATACCAGTTAAGTATATATTGCACCTTCGACGTAGAACTTTTAAATAAAAAACAATAACATGAACAAAGCTACAACGAAACGTATGATAATAATCCTTCACTGCTGCCACATCTGGTTGGGTGCCTGCTATTCACCTCGGGGTTCTTGACAAAATCCAACGGAGAATCTGTAATGTGATCGATCCCGACTTGGCAGCTCAGACGCAGTCACTTTCTCACCGGCGTAATGTGGTGTCCCTGTGTTTCTTCTACAAATACATCTGCTTTTATACATCTAGGCCCTACGCTTTTCCTGATCTTCATTAACGATCTCCCCGATATAATAAGATCCCAAGTAGGTATATACGCTGACAACACTACCGTTTACGCTCGCCTCGATGAAAAATCTGCCGAGTTTGACAAAGCGAACATCGCTGCCGAGCTTGAGAAGGACATCCAATCTGTGGTGGACTGGGGTAAGAAATGGCACGCAAATTTTAATGCTTCAAAAACGAAGCTGCTATCTATTAACCATCATAGACAATCCTTGGCCTAACACTCTCAGCGGACCTCAAATGGAATGATTATATCGTATCCATAGCTAAATCCGCTACCAAGAAGATCGGTTTACTGTGCAGGACCAGGAAGTTTTTCCCGTCCGAATCCATCCTGCACATATATAAATCTACCATCCACCCGTCTGTTGAATACTGCTGGCACATCTGGTCGAGTGCCCCTGCTATTCACTGCAGACAAAATCCAGAATCTGTAATATGATCGATACCGACTTAGCAGCTCGGCTGCAGTCGCTCTCTCCCCGGCGTAATGTGGTGTCCCTGTGTTTCTTCTACAAATACATCTGCTTTAATACATCTAGTCCCTACGCTTTTCCTGTTCTTCACTAACGATCTTCCCGATGTAATAAGATCTCAAATAGGCATACACGCTGACAACACCACCGTTTACTCTCGCGTCGATTGAAAATCTTCTGAAGTTGACAAAGCGAACCTCGCTGCTGTGCTTGAAAAAGACTTTCAATCCGTGGAATACTGGGGTAAGAAATGGCTCGTAAATTTTAATGCTTACAAAACGAAGCTGCTACCTGTTAAACTTCACAGACATTTATTCCTACCCTACCATTAGCATGGATCAGGCTAGCCTCCCTGAAACAAAACACTGCACCTCATTGGCCTAACTCTCTCAGTTGACCTTAGGTAGAATGACTATATCGAATCCATAGCTAAATCCACTGCTAAGGTCAGTTCACTGTGTAGGGCCAGGAAGTTTTTTCCGTCTGAATCCATCCTGCACACATATAAATCTACTATCCACCTGTGTATTGAATAGTGCTGCCACATCTAGTCGGGTGTCCCTGCTATTCACCTTGGGGTTCTTGACAAAATCCAACGGAGAATCTGTAATACGATCGAACCCTTACTTGGCAGCTCAGATGCAGTCACTTTCTCACCGGCGTAATATGGCTTCCCTATGTCTCTTCTACAAATATTTTCATGGATTCTGCTCCGATGAATTTAGCTCACTGGCGCCCCCTATAAATGCATTTTCTTGAACTACTAGACTAGAATCTAGGTCCTACTCTTTTACAGTGGCACCAATAAAATGTAACTGCAAATTCTACTCCAGCACCTTCTTTTCTCGCACTCCCCGCCTGTGAATTCCCTTCCGTATACTTGCTTCCCCGACACCTACAACCTCCAAGAATTTAAATGTAAGGTCAATAGTCATCTCCTATCTCTCTGATTCGCATCCTTTCCCTCACGTTCTTTTCTCCGTCCACTCCCCTCTCATCACACTAGTCTTCTCATCTTTCTCTTACCCACTTCCTGACATCCCCTATAACATGTCTCTCTTTCTCATCACTTTCCTTTTATGTAATCCCCTGCACACCAGTGTCAGTAACACTGTCTGGCTTGGGGTGATTAAAGATGATTAAAAACCAAACAAAATAAAACAAAAAACTCAAACTTTCGAAAATTTAAAGCGATGTAATTATTCATGTGCCGTGTCCATTTAGACCGTTGGCATTTGGTGTTCGAAATAACTATTCACGCTTAACTATCCCTGCCATTTTTTAAACCCATTAATACTAAATCATAAAGTTACTGTTTTCCTAAGCTTTTTCTTGCCTTCAATATATCTTGTGAGTGTTAGATTTTCCAGGTTCATTTTCCTCATAATTTCTGATTGCAATCATCAGTTTCCCTTTAGTTAATTTTTTTAAAAACTTTCTTGAGTTGACCAACATTTTTTTTTCATTTTTAAAGAGATTGTTTGGCCTTTACTGTCATTTAGAATATCTATAAAAGTCACTTGATTGGGGACTTTGTATCGTTGTATCGACTAATGTATACAGTCTCAAAGATCCTGGCGTAATAATGCTTTGAAATTCGAGAAAGTTCTGGCATAACCAAAACAAAAAGTTAAAAAGAGAGTTATTGGACATGATGGATATGAATACATTAGGGAAGATATATATATATAATGGATAAAGACTGATTAGAAAAGAAAGGGATAGAGAGAAGGACATTATAAACCGATTAGCATAGAGACAAAGAGTGAGAGGGTAGAGGAGGACATTATGAACCACTTAGCAGAGAGAGAAAGAGAGAGAGAAAGAGAGAGAGAGAAAGAAAGAGATATAGAAAGGGAAAGAGAGAGAAGATAATGATGGATAGAATCTGGTTAGTAAAAAGAGAGAGAGAGAAAGAGATATAAAAAGATAATGATGCATACAGACTGATTAGTAAAGAGAGACAAGGGGAGGGCATGATGAATATAGACAGATTTATATATATATATATATATATATATATATATATATAGAGAGAGAGAGAGAGAGAGAGTGGAGAGTGAGAGAAAAATAATTAACAAACTGAGAAGGAGAAGGACATGATGGCTATAGAAAGTATAGGAAAGACAGACATGCAGAGAGAGAGAGAGAGAGAGAGAGAGAGAGAGAGAAAGACTATAGACTGATTAGCAAACATATAGATAGATAGATAGATAGATAGATAGATAGTGAGAGAGAGCAGGTGAGTATACGTTAATCTGAGATGCATATATATAGATGACATATATAAAATTGTGTTTAAGACAGAAAGAAAGAAAAAAGAAAGAAAGAAAGAAAGAGGATTATATTTCTACCCGTGGAGGGTACAGATGAAGTATGAGAGAGAGAGAGAGAGAGAGAGAGAGAGAGAGAGAGAAAGAAGAAAGAATGATAAAAAACTATTTATTAGAGACTACAAAGGAGCAGAAAGAGAGGGAGGGAAGGAGAGAGTTAGAGAGTGTGAGAGTAATGCTTTCTATTCGAGATGGATAAAGATAAACAAATACACAGAAAGAGAGAGAGAGAGAGAAGGTGGAGAGATAAAGAAAGAGTGAGAGAGACAGAAAATGAATGGTTAAGAGAAAGAGAGGAGAAGACAAAAATAAAAGGAAATGCTTTCGACCTAAGATGGATAGAGATTAACAGTGTAGTAGAGAGTAAATAAGTTACTGAAAGAGAGAGAGAGAGAGAGAGAAACAAAAAATTTACTATTGCAGACATATACGTATAAAAAGGCTAATAGAGAGGTAAATGAGTCAGACAGTGTTCGATAGGGAAAAAGAGTGAGAGAGATGAAAGAAAAAAAGAATGATAGATAGAAAAAGAGAAAGACAGAGAGGTAGAGAGAGAAAGATAAAAAAACATGGATACAGATGTACAAATACAGAAAAAAAAGAGATAGAAAGTGTTAGAGAGATACACAGGAGAAGAGAATGCGAGGGAGATATTGAACAAAAAAAAAAGAAAGAAATGAAATAACAAAATACTTCTGAGCTCATATATATGCCGATAAACAAAACGGAAAAAGAGAGTGAGAGAGAGAGAGAAAAGAAAGAGAGAAGGACAAAGAAAGAAAGAAAGAAAGAAAGAGTGAGAGAAAAGAGAGAAAGAAAACTAAAAAAAACTAAAAGAGAAACAGATAGCAAAAGAAAGAAAGAAAAAAGAAAGAAAGAAAGAAAGAAAGAAAGGAAGAAAGGAAAAGAGTGAAAGAAAAGTGAACTCGGAGAGAAAAAGAGAATGAAAAAAGAAAGACAGAGAAAGAAAGAGAATGAGAAAAGAGAGAAAGAAAAAGATAAAATATTTAGGAAGAAAGAGAGATCGAAAGAAAGAAAGAAAGAAAGAAAGAAAGCAAAAAGTCAAGAAAAAAAAATATAAAACCGACAGGCAATACTGAATACTTACTCTCACTTTGTATGTAATGCGAATTGTAGCTCCCGGCCAATATGGCTGTAAAAAATGGCGTATAACAGGCAATAAAACAAGCTACCACTGAGAAGGTCAGCTTGATGGTCTTAATTTTCGATTTAGAGACGCCTTGGCAAATGGCACGCGGATTTCTAACAGCGTTCTTGTCGTGCATATTCGAATATTTCTTCACCTGGTTCTCCGACGGCTGTGACGAAATGCGGCACTTGTTCGTCTTGCGGATGTAGCGAGACGATGCATTATTGCTAATCGACTGGACGCATTCCCTTCCTCGCATGCTCTGCCATACGACATAGCAGATCCGTCCGTAGAAGAATATGAGCAAGAGGAGCGGCACAAAAAACACCGAACAGAAGGCCCACCAGGTGTAGGCTAGCACATGCAGTTTACTTGGAAGGTTCGTAACGCACCGGTAACCATCGGCATATCTAGTCAGTATCACGTTGAACTGTGGAGTTGAACACAGAAGGGCGCACAGCCAGGCTCCGGCCGTCATCATATGCACGCGTTTGTTAGTCCATATATGCGCAGTCAAAGGATGGCAGATAGAAATATAGCGATCAAGGGCGGTGATGATAAGGACAAACGATGAGGCGTACAGCTCGGCAACAGTTATAAAATTGTAAATGCGGCAAATGGGAACGTTGTTGGGAAAATAAAAGAATACTTTGTGGATGGTGGTCGGTAGGATGTGGAAGAGAGCGACAGAGATATCTGTGACGCTAAGGTAGACGATTAGTAGCTGCATCCGGGTGAGTGTCGTGTGTTTCAATTTCAACACAATTAGGACGACTAAGTTGCCGAAAAGTGCTAGGAAAAACAAAAGTGACAGAACTGCGATTTCAATTTTGGCTAATTCCTCGTTGCGAAATTGTATCTGTCCCGTGATGTTGGAAAAATTTGTCCCTGAAGTTCCCTGATTGAACAGTACATCTTCAGTTGAATTTTCCAAAGTCTCCATTGTTAATTACCGACGTTTGTAGAAGAATTCTGGAAAATATAATAAAAAATTAATAATGTAATAATAATAACAATAATAATAGTTTTAATAATAATAGACGTAATAGTCCCATAATTGTAATGTATCTTGTGAGATCTTCAGGAATCTATTAAAATACAAGGACCTTGAAGTGGAAAACTAACAAAAAAAAAATGTAGCACACGAGGACATCAATAATTCTAGTCGTAATTGAAGCAATAGGATTTGTTGGAAAAGATTCCAGTAGACTAATTGAAGCGGTTCCTGGTAGGCCATGCCATAAAATTACACAAAATTATACTCACAAGCAACTTTTGAGAGTTGAAAAAGGAAATCACTCGACTGGCGGTCGAGAGTGAGGGAAAATTTACTCACCCCCAAATCATTTACTCGACCGACTCCATTTTCTTAATAGTCGCCTTACGTAAGCATAGCGTGAATCGCTGACGGAAAACAAACAATGAAATTTTACTTAAAATTTCGAACGTGTTATAAAGGATTTAAAAAATTAAAAAAAAAATCACGACGAAATTTAATTTTTCCTCTTAATAATGGCATAAACATTTTAATGATAAAAATTTGTTTTTATCAAGTTTGAGCCCTTTTAACATCATGATATGCTGTTTTTTTTTTGGTAGTTGTGTGGAGGTACCTAAATTCGTAGTTTGTTTCTTCTGCTTGACTACAACCTCCATCTCATAGATGATAAAAAATAACCAATCTGATTTTCTCAACGATTTTCTATTAAAAATTACTTACTTGTATAATTTGTTTTTCGGTGCGTGAATGAAAGAAATATGGGTATTTTATTTATTTAAAACGTTACTTTTTACTTTTGTTCTTTAATCTGGGGACAGAGATATTTTGACTCCATTCTGAAAGCGTTACTTATACAAATGTCTACACTGACCAGGACGACGAAAGCGAGACCAAAGAGTTCAATAATGTCATTGTAGGTCATTCTAAGTAACTAAGTGAATCTTCAATGTCATACTTTTGGATTGTAAAAGTTGGGTTGGGTTTTTAGATTTTTAATCGACCCGCGGGCGAATAAAACAACAAACTTTAATCGCTAAATTAAGATTTTAATCGAGCGTGTGAAATCTCAAAGGCTGTTCACAAGTACAACTAACACATTACGAAAAGTTGTATCTATGTAAAATGTGTGGTCTTCTATTTGTAAATTTAAATTTTTTTATTACAAAAAATGATCTGTGGAAAATGTCATGAAGCCATTCCTGACCTTGGTTTCTGGTTGGGACCAACAAAGAAAGGTGTATACAATGGATGCCTAAGAAAAAATAATAATAATAATAGTAGTAGTGTTGGTCTTCCCGGGCTGTTTAAATTTGCTGTAATTCTGGGTAGCATCTCGAATAGGGCATTCAAAGATATCTTGGGAAAGGCATTAGGACAGGAAACAAGTTCAGCAGATATACACAAATAGAAAAGTGTATAAGACAAGACTGTGTCTTCTCGCCGAATTTATTCAACCTGTTCTACTTGTAAGAGAACTAGAAACCCAGTCAGGATTCATAATTGGCGGTCATAGCCTTAACAATATAAGATACGCAGATGACACAGTGTTGCTAAAAAAACTACAAGATCTACAGAATGTAGCGAAGGAAAGTGAGAAGAAAGGACTAAACATATACTACACGAAAAGTGAATGCATAGTCATCAGCAAAAAGAGTAGCCTAAAAGGCCAATTAAAAAAGCGGGGACACTGTAATCAAGCATGTACAGAAAATTAAATGCCTGTGAAGTGTTCTAACAGAGGACGGAAAATGCGACACTGAAATCCGAAGACGTATATGAAGAGCTAAGCACGCATTTCCAAAGGCTGAGTAGAGTATTGAAAGACAGGAAAAGAGGACTAGATTGTTATGTGATCTGTCGTCCGATATGGCAGCAAATGCTGGATAATTTCATCATTGATGAAGGAAAGACTTGAAGCAACAGAAAAGTGGTTCTACAGAAGAATGTTGAGGATACCACAGATCGAACATCCGAGAAAAGACGAGGTTTTGGGATAATGAAAACGAAAAGGAAACTTATACTCAACATAAGCTGAAGATGATTAGAAGTCTTGTAATGATTCGTCATTGGTGGCCACAATCTCAATATAAGATACACATATGACATGGTGTTGATAGCAGATATAAAAAGGAAATTACAAGATCTCCTACAGAAGGTAGCAAAGAAAAGAAAGAAAAAAGGACTAAACATAAACTACACGAAAAGTGAATGCATGGTCATCAGCAAAAAGAGGAGCCTAAAAGGCCAATTATAGATCGGGGACATTGAAATCGAGCAGGTACAGAAATTTAAATGGTAAATTTTCGATTTTGGTCCCGAAGGCTTTCCCCGCTTCAAATTTATCCAAAATAGCATTATTTCTGTGCAAATGCATATGCTGAACTCAAACCAATAATTAGTTATTGAAGAAAACTACCTTTATTGATCTGAACGTCCAGAAAATATCGAACTACATCTCGCTCATTTTGTCTCCCGTAACTCTCACGAAGTCATGTAATTAACTGCTGAATGACTTTCGGCGTAGGCAACAAATTTCGGCCTATTTACTTCCTTTTCTGAAATTTCCGCCTATTTAATTCCTGTAATGAACGTAATACGCAATTTTTTCTACGCGTATTACTTTCATTACAGGAAGTAAATAGGCGGAAATTTTAGTAAGGCAAGTAAATAGGCTGAAATTTGTTGCCTACGCCGAAATTCCTTCAGCAGTTAATTACATGACTTCGTGAGAGTTACGAGCGACAAAAAGTGCGAGATGAAGTTCGATATTTTTCTGGACGTTCAGATCAATAAAGGTAAATTTCTTAAATAACTAATTGTTGATTTGAGTTCAGCATATACATTTGCACAGAAATAATGCAATTTTGGACAAATTTGAAGGAGAGAAAATCCTTCGGGACCTAAAACAAAAATTTACCATTTAAATGCCTGTGAAGTGCTCTAACAGAGGACGGAAAATGCAGTACTGAAATCCGAAGACGTATATGCAAGACCAAGGACGCATTTCCAAACGTTGAGTATTGAAAGACAGGAAAATAACGCTGTAAAACAAAAAGAGTACTGGAGTGATATGTGATGTCTGTCCTCCGATATGGCAGCGAATAACCGACAATTTCCTCAAAGATGAAAGAAACACGCGAAGTAACAGAAACGTGGTTCTACAGAAGGATGCTGAGGATACCATAGACCGAGCAATGACGAGGTTTTTGATAGAATGGAAAGGAAAAGAAAACTTATACTTAAAATCAGAAAGAGGCACGTGAATTTTCTGTGTCAGGCAAATGGGGAGAAGGGCTTCGAGAATCTGGTAGTCACAGGGCAGATAGGTGGAAAGAAAGACAGGGGTAAACAAAATTAATGAGTTTAAATAAATAGATGGTAAAACAGGGTTTGGAAGAAATGACAGGAAACATATATTAAGAACAACAATGAACAGGAAGAAGTGGAGGGTTAGGATCGCCTCGTCCTGAAAGAACGCGGCACACAAAAGAAGAATATGGTAATAAACTGAAAGTAGAAAATACAATCGGGGCAAATGAAAGTGAATTATGGTGTAAGTGGAGTTAGCAGATTTTACAATATGTCAATCTTTGTTAGGCTATCTGATGTCAAAATTATTCCTTATTATTTTGGAGTCTATACATTTGTCTTTTTTTCGAGAATAAATAACTATTGGTCGTACATAGTACAAAGATGATTTTCCAAGAGGGTGTAGCTTACTACAATACATTTTCATTCATTTAAAAAAAAAATTAAAAGTTTTATTATTTAACATACATAATACACGCATTATTTTACAAACAATTTAATAATTAAAATAACAAATACTTATTTAATAAAAATGCAATTATTTTTGCCATATCTTTCTTTAGGTTTATATATATACAATCATCCAATTTCTAGTTTCTGCGTTTGCAAGAACTATAAGCAAATCACAAGTACAAAAGTTTCTAAAAGTTGGAATTTGGCTCTAGAAAGAATATTTTCGCATGACAAATTGTGTGTTGCATGCTCAAGAGTAAGAAATCCCAACAATTTATTCTTCGCTGTTAAAAAAAGTAAAAAAATAAATTTTCTGAAAAAATGATGAAGTCCTATAAAATTAAATTAAGTTTAACAAATTATTAAACCGCGAAGTAGGGTTTTTGTCAAAGTATTTTTCCAAACAAATTAGCTTTATTCAAATTTCATCGACTGATTTGCGAAACTGAATGAAACGTAGGGCTTTTAAATCTTGCCGAAAATGTCAGCGATAACTTCAACAATATTAAATATTGTGAATATTAGGAAAAACAATTCTAGTGCTCTAATAAAGTCTTCATTATTGTATTTGACGTTTTTATACTTGATTCGGACATTAGAAAATATTGATCGTTTATAATCGAGTTCATAACTTAGAGGACCACATGTTTGAAAATCATCATTCGACATCTATTATTTTAAAAATCTAGAATATAATACCAACCAGTGGCATTACTGAGAAATAAAGCAACCACTCTAGGATAGAAAATATATATTTACTTTCAATAGAACTTAGATTGTATTGACTGCGTATCCTGCAGTGAAGCATATTCTTTCACCAGAAAAGAGAGCCGTCTTCCGCGTGGTTACTCGCAAACCCAGGTATAAACGACCGATGTCAAACTTTTTGACTCTAAGTGAAAGTGAACCTGAGGATAACTTTATGGTACATATACAAATCGACCATCCGTCCGTGCATAGAATACTGCTGTCATATATGGTCAGTGTTCTCGACAGGCTCCAAAGGAGAATCTGTAATGTGATAGTTCCCGACTTTGCAGCTCGACTTCAGCCACTTTCTCACCGGCGGAATGTGGCTTTTCTCTGCCTGTTCTACAAATATATTCATGGCTTCTGCTCCGACGAGCCTTCGCCGCTGGAATTTGCTCGTGTAACCACACTGGCAACAAGGTCCCACCAAATTACAGTTAGATCAGCCAAATGCAACCGACAATTCGACTTCATCAACTTCTTTTTTCGCACTTCCCGCCTGTGGAACACCCTTCCATATACTTGCTTTCCTGATGGCTACAACCTCCAGGAATTTAAATGCAAGGTCAATACCAATCTCTTATCTACTTGACACCAGTTCTTTCTACACCACCCTGTATATCTTGTTCTATCTTGTTCTTTTCCTTTCTCTCTACCTTCGCAACTGTATTCACACCTGTGTTTCCATCCTTCTCTTGCCCTTTCTCTGACACCCACTGTAACTGGTTCGTCTTTCGCTCTACTCCCCTCCTGTCTAAACTTTTACTCTTATGTAGCCCCCTGCGCATCAGTGGCGGTACCGCCTTGCTTGGGGTGAAATGATTAAAAAAAATTTAAGCGTACTTTAGGTGTAACATAAAGCCGAAAGTATGGCGCAGCAAGTGAGGATCGAATTCACAATTCAGTCGTAATTGTTCTAGCGAGACAAGCCTGTTAACCATTACACCACTTTGTGATGCCCCAACTCACCCTAAGTCTACCTTTATGATTTTCGTGTAAATACTCAATTGCCACGAAGCAGGCTATTTGGGACATTTTTTTTATGGAACAAATATCCGAGTAAATCCCGACAAAAGCCAAACAGCATTTTCGATTTTAAAGATTATCAGTAATTGGTAATAAATTGAACAGGAATTTGGGTTGACCTGTGTTCGCGTTTCCTTACCACTTATTTGTAGTATGTAGACTCAATGTTCCGACTTCTGCGACTTAAAATGTTTCAGTATCAAAATATGATTATATCGGATCACACACAATAATTGCTTTCCGCTGTCTTCTTTTCCGTCGCTTTTCCTGGTTATATCGCAGATAATCTGATTGGATGCCTTCACAGTAAGAAAGGAAGATGTTAATCTGATTAAAAAAAAAATAACCCGCAGAAGAAAAAACTGACAAAGGCCTGAGTGAGATAATTACATGCTTCTAACCGGCGTAAGGGACTTACGAAGAGTTCGCGTGGAAATACCGGTTCCTGTACGATCACTGAAGTGCAAGCAACGTCGAGCCTGGTCAGTACCTACATGGGTGACCGCCTGGGAATATCAGATGCTGTAAGCTTAGATGTGCGAGTGGTGTAATGTGTAATGGCCCGGTATTGTTAATCGGAGAGCCGATTTCCAATTCCAGTTGGTTTTGTAATATTCACTTACACGCAAATATCCTTGTGAAAGGCATTAATGTCACATCTTCTTTCTCGTAAGACTTGTATATATATATATATATAAGACTATAATTATCTGAAAAACAAAACTGCGAAAAAATGGTCAGATTTCGGTATTTTCAGCATTAAATAATCCAGCGAGGTTGATATGCTACTGATAAAAAAACAAAACCAAAAAAAAAAAATCACAAAAAACCAAAAACCAAACTAAAAAAAACCCAACAAAAAACAACAAAAAACAACAAAAAAACCCAAAAACAACCAAGTAAAGGAATGAATCGATCTCTTCTTCCATATATGGGTAAAATAGCAAGACTTGTATCTCTAAAACCATTATTATCTAAAAAAGAAATTTCGTACAAAATAATTACACTTCAACATTGAATAACTTATAGAGGTTGATATGCCGCTAAAACAGGAAAGAAACAAACAACCAAAGGTATAAATCCACCATTTCTCCCCCATCAGTTAATTAGCAAGACTTGTAACTCTAAAACTATTATTATCATAAAATATGGGGAAAAAATTAGATTTCGGCATTAAATAAGCCATAGAGACTGGTATGCCAAAAATGGATTGACTCGTGTTTAATCTCAAAAGATTTGTCGTTTTTCCGAAGTGGAATTCAAATGCTCCCCAAAAAGATGGGGAAAAGTAATGGCTAGCAGTGACATGTTTCTTACTAATTTTTATAACATTACTAGCAGGATAGCCCGGTGTTTCTCGGGTGTAATGAAAGCTTTAAAACTAATCCATGGACTCAGCCTAAAGAAGTTTGGTGAGAATCGGATAAAAATTGTGGATTTGTATAAAGGACATACTGACAGATAAACAGACACACACACAAATATCTTGCTTTTTATGTATATATATTATCGATTTTCTGCACTATTGTAAGAACTGCAACCTTGAAACCTCTGAATATCGTTTCTTATGTCTTTGTCTATGAGTGCATCAAATTTTATTAAAATCGGACCACTCCTTCTATAACACAATTTTTTCCATTATCGATTTTCGATATTTATCAGGGTACCTCGACACAAAACCTAGCTAAGAACACTCGCAGACGCTTACAGTACAACTGTGCAAATTTTCAAGAAAATCGGTTCAGCCGTTTAGGAGTCTATGGGTAATGGACACAGACACACACAGACACACACACACACACACACACACACACACACACATAGAGACAAAGTTCTATTTATAAATAAGCTTCGATATTTCATGAAAAATCAGCGAGAACTTATTCAAGTACCTAATATTAAAGAGTAAATTTATTCAATAAAATCGGCCTTCAGACAACTTCGAAATTTTCTGCTACTCTTCTGGACCATCTCCTTGTTTATGTTGATAAAGTCTGTTATAATCCCTGCCTTAAGCTGATCTTTGGTGTTGCAATGTGCCTTGTTAGAATCTCGGTCAACTGAACCCCGCCTATAATAATCAAGGGGTTGCACCCTGGTGAATTAAATTATCAGATGTAAGGAGTGATGTAGTCTTACACTCATGACTGGGTTCTCCTACTTGTATGACATGGTACAGAGTCCTGTTTTCAGACAGAGGGTTTTCCAGCAGCCACCCTTTTGACAGAGGACAGCACTAACTTCTCAAGAAACTTGATGTAGGACTCCGTGTTAAGTCTGAGGCCCTCATCCAATTC
Organism: Ascarosepion bandense; assembly: GCA_037127315.1. NCBI lineage: Eukaryota > Metazoa > Mollusca > Cephalopoda > Sepiida > Sepiidae > Ascarosepion > Ascarosepion bandense. The sequence continues at coordinate 5,804,228 of JBBBDQ010000478.1, forward strand.
GGGAGTTCTTTTCTTATCAGAACGTAATCACCATTAGACTCTTCCAACTCTTTCCGAACTCTTTGCACTGCCTCAGATTGACACCCAGGCACTCTGAAATGTCCGTATTGGAGATTACAGCGCGAATGTAAAAATATTCAGCATTCTGGTGGACTGAACTGCATCATGGTTCTCCTTTTCTCACAGACAGTGTCCAATTATACTGTGCAGACGACAAAATAGAAAAAAAAAGAACGAGTATGCGTGAAAATAAAAATATAAATTTGAGACAATTTACCCATCACAGCCTGTATATTTAGTAACCAAAAAATATCTGAGATTTTGGAATCTAACTTTAAACTTCCTATGATCTAATTTTTTAAATAAATAGCTTAATGTAAATAAATATCCTTCAGTCTTCACTATAATTCGAGTGGCAGATCGTAATTACTACTGAATTGTCAAATTTTCGCATATCCAAATCAACTTATTGAGTACAAAGTTCTTTTTATTACAAACGAAATCTCGGTTTCGAGGTTAATGAGTGCTCTTTTAAATCAGTTATTACAGTTTAAATAACAGCCACTCATAAACAAAGCGTATGTTTGGCAAGAGTAGTAGTAAAGTTGTGCGTTGTGGTGCAGTGGATATCGACTCGGAACGAAAAATCAGGAAGCCGAGTTCGAATTCCTGTTAAATTTATTGCATTCACTTACGCGCAAATACTCTTAGGAAAGGAATTAATCAGTCTCTTCCCTCCAGTTATGGGTTAAATAATGAGACAGACTGGGTTCTATAGCCTTGGCTGGCAATCAACCTACCGCAGAAAGGAATGGCAATCTACTGCCGGATAATCTTCTGCCCAGTCAGTCATGTCTCTTTCGAGACATGATCGGCCAAGCGTGTATCATGTATGCTACTTAACTGACCGAGTAATAAAGTTATCGGTTAACTGCTTGAATTACATCATAAATACACATAATATGACGTAAATCGTGAATTTTCGCATCAAGAGTTCGCATGTTTTTATGCCTATAATTTTATCACATAATTTACTTTACAGTAAAAATTTAATAACATTTTTTCGTACAAACTTTGCGAGAAACTTTATAACTTGTTATTTTTTTAATGATTTCACCTAAAGCAAGGCGGTCTTACTGCCACCGTTGTGCAGGGGGTTACATAGGGTGAAAGTGATGAGAAAGAGGAACAGGTTATAGGGGATGTCAAGAGGAGGGTAATAGACGGATGAGAATACCGGTGTAAAGAGGGTGGAGTAGATAGAGAAAAGCTTGAGAGAAAAGATGCGAGTTAGTGAGATAGGAGATGTCTATTGGCCTTACTTATAAATTCCTGGAGATTGTAGCTGTCGGGGAAGCAATTATATGGAAGGGAATTCCACAGGCGGGAAGTGTGACAAAAGAAGTTGTTAGAGTAGAAATTGCGGTTACATTTGAAAGGTTTCACTGTAAAAGGGTGGGATCTAGTTGCTAGTCGAGTATCTCGTGTAAATTCATACATAGTGGGCACTTGTGAGCTAAGTTCATAGGAGCAGAAGCCTTGAAAGTATTTGTAGAAGAGGTACAGAGAAGCCACGTCACGCCAGTGAGAGAGCGACAGCAGCCGAGCTGCCAAGTCGGTATCGATCACATTACAGACTCCGCGGGATTTTGTCAAGAACCCCGAGGTGAATAGCAGGAGTACCCGACCAGATGTGGCAGCAGTATTCAATACACGGGCGGATGGTAGATTTATATACGTGCAGGATGGATTCAGACGGGAAAAACTTCCAGTGAGCCGACCTTTTTAGCAGCGGATTTAGCTATAGATTCGATATAGTTATTCCAGTTGTGGTCCATGAGAGTGTAAGGCCAAGGAGGCGTAGTACTTTACTCTCAGGGAGGTTAGCCTAATCCATCTGGCAGCTTAAAAGAAAACAAATATTAGTTTTATGTTCAATTATAAAATTCTTTAAATTTGTACAGCTGCGTTTGATGACTATATCTTTTCATCACTTTTCACACTTTTTTTTCAATACACATACGTATAGGTCACTGGTGCCCTCTAAAGCAACCAGACTGGCAAATAGACTGGCCATTTACAGTTAGATCAACCAAAAGCAGCCGACAATCCTACTACAGAAGCTTCTTTTCTCGCACTTCCCATCTGTGGAACACCCTTCTGTATACATGCTTTCCTGACGGCTACAACCTCCGGGAATTTAAATGCTAAGTCAATACCCCCCCATCCGTCTTGCTTGAGGGTGAAACGATTAAATATATTTCTATTCGCCTGAAGACAGTCATCTTTAGAATCGAAACACATGTACCGACACAAATACCATTATGGACACTTAATACATCACACAAAAAGCAAGTATATATGTATATATATAGTCATCCGCAGACAGATCTGTTTCGCTGTACCACAGCTCATCAGTACGGTTAGACTCAGATTACTTTTAACCCAGGATTGAAACCCGACCAAATTGGCATCAGTCGGCAATTCTACCTCTGGGCTATGGGCGCTCGGTAGAAGAAGGCAGGCTTTTAGCGTGTATATTATCATTATACACGCCTAATAGCCAGATTGCTCTTATTCATTACTGAATGAGCGATGCTAATTCATTACTGAATGAACTATATATATATATATATATATATATATATATATATATATATATATATATATATATGGGCTCCTAGCCGAGTGGTTAATTTTCTGACCATGAAGCCTTGGTTCGAATCTTACCTTGGTTGATTTGTCAGAATGGTGATTTATCGGTCTAGAGGAGTATATTCCAGTGTGCGGCATCTTTGGAAAGTGCCTAAAAATCATGTAATTGGTTGAATAAAGCTTTGTGAGTAAAATTAAGTAGACGACTTCCTTAGATAAAATGGGCTGTGCTAGCTTGAAGTCACAACTCATCGTGACCAAGGGTTTGAGCGTCTTGGACTTGTTCAGATTGTTGTACACGCCTGAAAGCCCGCTCTCACCAAGAAACTGTAACTACGGTCTGCTCATAAATGGAACTTTGTCTGTGTGTGTCTGCGTGTGTGTGCCCGTTACCTATAGACTCCTAAACAGCTGAACCGATTTTCTTGAAAATTTACACAGTTGTACTATAAGCGTCTGCGAGTGTTCTTAGCTAGGTTTTGTGTTGAGGTACCCCCGATAAATATCGAAAATCGATAATCGAATAAATAGGGTTATAGAAGGAATGATCAGATTTTAATCAAATTTGATACACTCATAGACAAAGACATAAGAAACGATATTCAGAAGTTTCAATGTTTCAGTTCTTACAATAGTGCAGAAAATTTGATATCGATACCAGGAAATCAAAATTTGAGTTACATCCATTCATTTTTCTTTCAGTCTACGGTTTCGCTTTAACTGGAAACAACTATTGCTTTTTAGTCTTTCGTGCCAACCTCCAAAGAGTCTGAGTTCCAGGACCATGGATTAGTTTTAAAGCTTTCATTATATCCGAGCAACGCCGGGCTATACTGCTAGTAAACCATAGGTGGGCTCTGTGGGAGTTGAACAAACACAAGTGTGTCTGAGCATTCGTCTACAATGGGGGTTGGCTAGCCGTCCTTGTAGACAGGTACCGTCGGATACGAGTGACCAGACATACATATGTATGTATATACACACACATACACACACAGATTGAGAGAGAGAGAGAGAGAGAGAGAGAGAGAAGAGAGAGAGAGAGATTAGGAATGGGAACAGAAAGGCAAGTTGTTTTGTTTTAACCTACATCGCACTCATTAGACTGCATGATGTACTGATTTCATAACATTATCAGATTCGTTGTTTTTACATACACGCAAATACTATTGAAAAAGGTATGAACCCTTCCCTTCTCTACAGCTATGGGTTAAATAACAATACAGATTGGGTTCTATAGCTTTGGTTTGCAACCACTCTACTGCGGAAAGTAATGGCAATCTACTGCGGGAAAAGCTTCTGCCAAGTCAATCATATTTTTCGATACATGATCGCCCAAGCGTGTATCACGTATGGCACTGATCAGATATCTGAACGATGTGATAACATATACATTGTAGACATAGGCATCACCACTGAATCGCAACTACTTTTAAGTAAAAAGCAGGCAATCGCCATGCAGTATTGATGCCTTATAATGATTATATTTATGTATATGATATGTCCCGGAAAGGGATATATATTATTTGAAGTAACTAAGTGGTTTTGACAAATGTAACCGGGTAGGACAATTTAGCAAATAACCGCAATGGACTGGTACTCGTCGTAGTCGTATGCAGTATGCTTATGTGTAGGCTTATGCAATAGACGTAGTAAATAGGCGTTCCAATAGGCGTAATCCTAGGCGTCCCCGCCTTAGTCTGTATTTATGGCTGACACCAGCCAATCATATTACTGTGAGGGGGAACCAAGTTGTATGTCTATTTATTGCATCAGTATACATACCTAGAGATAGATAGATAGATAGATAGATAGATAGATAGATAGATAGATAGATAGATAGATAGATAGATAGATGTGTGGAGGGAGGAAAGAGAGTAGTTTTTTTTACACTTATGCTAAAAGAGTGAATTTTTCTAAACGACTTTGTAAATATCCAATGCATTTTAAGAAAAATACTTGAGCTACCCACTTGCTACAACATGATCAAATCACCAAACCTCTGAATTATTTTAGAATCCACTTGTTTGACACAAGAGATTTTCAACACCCGTTTCATACAAGGCTTTCCATAGACAATTAGGATAAGTCACTGCATGCCCTTTACTGCTTGACATTTCTTCAGGAACATATAAACGACAAGATCTGCTCTGACCAGCAATATTACTTGATGGACTTCTCTAGGCAGCCCGAAATTTTCCTAATTGAAAGTGGCTATAGTTCTGAACGAACGAGATTTTGTAGTCAAACAAGATGGCTTGAAGAACTTGATTTAAGATTCCATGTTTAGGAATGTATTTAGAAAATTAGGATCTGTACATTTATCAAAGCGTATTTTTGATTCAGAAATGATCATTCTTAATAGTTTCCTCTATAGGCATATGTTCTGATTTGATTTTAAGAGTGTCGTATCTTGACAACAAAGCTAAGGTAAACGAGAGCAGAGGAATGGCATATACGAAAAAACGGAGACTGCGCAGTAGGTATAAATGGAGTTAGGTTGACATGAATGGAGATAAATAAACATGGAAACTGAAATAAACATCAATTACGTTTCTATCATGGTTGCGAGCAACACTTTGGGCCTCTTCTTCCATTACCTAGCCCATATCTCTTGCTTTCTATCTATCTATCTATCTATCTATCTATCTATCTATCTATCTATCTATCTATCTATCTATCTAAGGTTATTCATTATCTATCTATCTATCTATCTATCTATCTATCTATCTATCTATCTATCTATCTATCGATCTATCTAAGGTTATTCATTATTCTATCTATCTATCTATCTATCTATCTATCTATCTATCTATCTATCTAAGGTTATTCATTATCTATCTATCTATCTATCTATCTATCTATCTATCTATCTACATCAAGCTATTCGTCTGAGTTTCTAAAATAAAGTCACACTTAATCTTCACAATTGTCTCATACCATTCATGTTTCAGTATAAAATGGCGGCGCATAGAGTCAGAAAATGTCGGCTCACGTCTTTCAATCTGACGCAGTTGCCTGAAGCTCATCTAATGGCAATACTTTAAAACCAATGTTAACTTAGCGCTTGTTATACAGCTACGTGCGTGTTCAAGCACCCCCCCCCCACACACACACA
>JBBBDQ010000478.1:5815000-5975000 GCA_037127315.1 Ascarosepion bandense
CTATCTAGTTTTTTGTGACGTAAATGTTTGAACTTCCGCCGGTGTATTTTTTATTTTCAAAAGTTTTTATTACTTTTTTTATTTCATTTTGAAATTTGGTAGTCGCCGATGAGATGTGAAATCATGTTGAAATGATCATTCGATGTTTTTGAACATCTAAATTTATTCAATATATATATATATATATATATATATATATATATATATATCCAGCTGAGAAGAACTAAAATTTTACAATTCAGAGTTCTCCGGCATTTCCTTGTTTTTTAAAAAATAAATGATGTAACATTGCTTGATGACGAGGTAAAAATCTCGAAACATAGAAATATCCGTATCGCAATGTAAACTATATTAACTTTAAATAAAAACAAATTTAATATATATATATATATATATATATATATATGTTTTTTGTTATAATTGTTTCATCCCAAGCAATACAGTATTACCACAAGAGGGTCATAGTTAGAGTAGAGGGAAGAGAAAAAGAACAAAAACGGTGATAGAGATGTCGGAGAAAGAGTAAGTATCACCCCCCCCACACACACACTATATATATATATATATATATATATATACAAATTATGGCGTTTTCATCCATGGTTGTATAAACCTAACAGTTATTTCTTAGTGTGGATGCATTTAGTCATAATTTCCGTTCTTTCATTTAACATTTCGTTTTTGTTTGGGAATAGCATTATTTATAATTTTTCTTCTTGGCACCGTCTACATATTTTGCCACCGTTGTAAGGCTTGGTTTTTTTTACAGTGCTCCACTTTATGTCTGGGTCTTTTCCATATTTTGATTTTAATTTCCACGCGTGTCTAGCCAATTTTGTACAGTTTTTTAATTTTTCTGTTTTGAATGTAGACCGGTGATTAATCCACCTGGTCTTAAAGATGTCTTTGGTTGGGTCCAAATATATTTTTTTTGCCATTTGGGTCATGTACCTTTGCCTTGTAAATGATTTCTTTTGTGTTGCAGAGTCCTTGAAGTGGACATTTATTTTTGTACCTGCAGTTGCATTATTTGTTAGTGGTTTTGTTTTGTACGATGCTATTTAAGTTTTTGGCATTTTGCTTTTTTATGAAACTATCTAAATTACTAGTGCAACTATAACTTAGTTTGATTGTGTTTCTGTTGAAACTTTTGTTTAGTTCTGATTCTTTTGGAAGGTTTCTATCTATTAGTTTAAAATATTTCTCCTATTTTTGTCTTTACCTCTAGATTAAATTGGTGGGTTGAACCAGATAATGTTTCGTTTTCTATTGTCGCTTTTTATTTGTCTGTTTGTTTGAGAATTATATTGTAAAATGTTTTTATGGCGAGATTTTTTTAGTGCATCCTCATAGATATTTTTATTTTCATTAAATATTGATTTTTTGACGAATTATTAGATAGTCTGTGTTCTAATCCTTTGTAAATGTGTTTAATTATATTATTTGGATGATTGGATTTTGTATTTATGTATGATAGCTTAGTGTTTGTTTTCATGTATGGCGAGTTATTTCCAGTTTGTAAATTAAGTCCTACATCTAAATATTGTAGCACTTTATTATTTGTATATGCTACTATATTAAATCTAGTTCTTTGAATAATTTGAAAAGCCCTTTCCTTATTTTAACAATTGCTCTTTCGTTTTCTGGTGCTGTCATTAATCCGTCATCTCTATATAATCCGTGGTTGTCAATATTGATTCTTTTGTTGATTTTGTTTAAAATGTACTACCAGTATAGCCCGGCGTTGCTCGGGTGTAATGAAAGCTTCAAAACTAATCCATGGTCCTGGAGCTCAGACTCTTTGGACGTTGGTACGAAAGACTAAAAAGCAATAGTTGTTTCCAGTTAAAGTGAAACTGTAGACTGAAAGAGAAATGAATGGATGTAAGTCAAATTTTAATTTCCTGGTATCGATATCAAGTTTTCTGCATTATTGTGAGAACTGCAACCTTGAAACTTCTGAATACTGATTCTTATGTCTTTGTCTATGAGTGTATTAAATTTGATTAAAATCGGATCACTCCTTTTATAACCCGATTTTTTCGATTATCGATTTTCGATATTTATCGGGGCTTCTTCGGCACAAAACCTAGCTAAGAACACTCGCAGACGCTTATAGTACAACTGTGTAAATTTTCAAGAAAATCAATTCAGCCGTTTCGGAGTCTATAGGCAACGGGTATACACACACACACAGATACACACACACACACACACACACACACACACACAAAGTTCTATTTATAAATAAGTTTAGATATTCGCATAAATTCTGAAATTCCTGCTTCATCATACGATCCTTGTAGTACATGGAATGCTCCGTTGTTGATACATGCTTTACCTTTGTGGAAAAGTATAGATTTGCGGCAATGTAATATTATGTCAATATGCGCAGATGATATTTTTATGTACATTTTAGCAAAATTAAATGCTTCCAGTAAACCATTTTCAAAAATTGATGCGTAAAAGTTTTTTATATGTCTATATAGTTTTGGTGCGAAGAATTTGTCACTTTAACTGAGCAGGTTCATTCTGACTTTGAAGTTCGTGAGTATACCGTTATGATGCCTTCACTCATCGAAGCTGGGTTTCTTGCTTTGAGTCACGTTTTTATTTACAGGGAGCACGGTGTGGTTTCATATTTTGTGGGATTGGTCTTGATTGTGATTGTTTTTTTCTTTTTATTGTACAAGTGTTTGATTTCATTTTAAATATATATATATATATATATATATATATATATATTTGCAGTAATTATTAAAAATCGCGAGGCTTGTTTTTTGATAATTTTCGTGACTTTCCTTTGTTTCCTCACAAGTTTGTTAATGGGTGATATATAAATCGTAGACGAAAATAAAACAATGTGTTAAATTGAGAAGAAAGGGTTAATTATTAACTGTAAGAAAGAAGAATGCAGGGGGTGAGCAAGGTACTGTTAATTTAGATGTGCAGGTTTTTTTTTTTTTTAATCATTTCACCCCGAGCAAGGCGGAAACGCCACTGATGTGCAGGGGGCTACATAAATGTAAAAAGATTAATTAGAAAAGAGTGAGGAGTTCAAACTAGTTAGAAAGGAACAATAGAAAGCTGAGAAAGCAGGTGCGATGACAGATACATAGGTGGAGAGAAAGGGAAGGTTATACAGGGGTGGGGAGAGAGCTAGAGTCCAGTGGTTAGTAGATGAGTATTGACTTTGCATTTAAATTTCTGGAGGTTGTAGCCGTGATGAAAGCAAGAATACGGGAGCGAGTTCCACAGGCGGGAAGTGCGAGAGAAGAAGCTGCAGGAGTAGAATTGTCGTCTGCATTTGGCTAACCTGACTGTGAATGGGTGGGACCCAGTTGCCAGTTTGTTTGCACGAGTAAACACCTGTTGAGGAGGCATCAGTGACTTAAGTTCGTCTGAGCAGAAGCCATGAAAGTATTTATAGAACAGACAAAGGGAGGCCACATTTCGACGATGGGAAAGTGGCTGCAGTCGAGCCGCCAGATCAGTACCTATCACATTACAGACTCTCCTTTGGGGCCTGTCAAGAACACTGAGGAGAACGGCAGGGGCACCTGACCATAAATGGCAGCAGTACTCCATGCACGGACGGATGGTTGACTTGTATATATGCAGAATGGATTCAGGTGGAAAAAACATCCTGGATCGACATAGTGACCCAACCTTCTTAGCAGTAGATTTTGCTATGGATTCAATATAGTGGTTCCATTTGAGGTCTGAGGACAGGGTAAGTCCGAGGAGGAGTAGTGTATTACTTTCCGGGAGAATCGCTTGGTCCATGCTTATGGGAGGTGTCATGGAGAGAAATCGGGGAGCCAAGTTCAAATTCCAGTCGAGTTCATTATATTTACTTATTGGGCATACCCTTGGGAATTGTATGTAACCTTCCCTAAACAGCGATGAGTAAAATAATAAGACTTGTATCATAAAATCATAATTATCTCCAGAAGGTTCTTACAATCGAAAAATATAATATATTTTGACTTTAAATAACCTCAAAATAAGGCCTAAAAATTCAATTACACATAAAAAACATTCGAACTAGAAACATCAGACTCACTGCTACTGCTACTGCTAAATTTCATGGAATGAATGTGTTGAGCTAACGAAAGCCACCTTGTTCCTCCAGCTCTGAGGGTCTTGGAACAAAGTTAGAATATCATCAAGTACAAGTTTAATCTGCTGGACGTCGAGGCGGGGGATTAGTTTGTAGACAGCTAGTCGAACTGGTAGATGAATTTGGTGGTCAGCAGGTCGTCGCAAGACGTGGCTGACGGTAATGAGCGATGGTGCACAGAATGTTCGATTGTACGGTATTCTGGCTGAATTCTTTATTGGACACAAGATCGAACCAATGCACAACCTCCATGGTCCGGAAGACGGGGTAATCGAAGCCATGGACGCCGGAGGTGAGGATCTTATGTGCGAGGCCACGTCTCGGCACCGTATATTAGCAAAAAGAAGACGGTAGCGTCATAAACTCGTAGCTTGGTGCTTCTGGAGACGTTGCAACGCCGACATAGAAGTATCTAGAGATCACTGATGACAGTAGGAGGCATCAAACATCTTTTGTTTATATCTGCGAGGCGGTCGCTGGAAACTTCTTAAGCCCGAGTATACATGGCACAAGGAAAAATCGTTGGTTGGATTCAGTGACTTAACCCAAACAGTTGTGATTTCAATACCTGGCTACAGAAAAGGTGAATAAAAAACTTTGTGAGATAACTCATAGTTAGACATCTGGAAGAGTCAGGACTCATGAAATGAGAACAATTTACCCTGTCAACAAAATAAAGGGTTTATTTTGAGATTCCAATCACCTGAAGAATGTCGAAGCGTGCAACGGCAAAAATGTCGTGAATATTGCAACAAAGATGAGGACAACAGTGTGACAGGGCAGTCCAAAAAGTGGGAGAGTTCTACCCTTTTCCCTCAATTGTAAAATTCATGGGTGGGGGCTTCAGTATAAGATGATAAATCTGCCCAAGAAATCAGAGAAATGTAATCAGAAGCACCAAAATTGGTTATTGGTAATCTGAATTGTCGAACCCAATTGTCTCATTCTTGTTTGGCTTTGAAAATTCGCCCGATGGCTAATTCTCGTACAAATTCTTGCTCATCATAGAGCATTCAAACGAGAATATTCTCAGGATGCAGAAAATATGCATTTCTTTGAAGTACAAAATATACTATTTCTTTTAGGTCATTGGGCAGGACTTTAGAACTTTGAATCATTTTGTGAATATGAGGAGCTCCGTGACCAAGTGACCAAAATCGTTCAATATCAAACCATGAAGGGGCATATATTTTCATGATAAATTTTACAATTGCCTTCACCTTTTTTTCTGGTTCTTCGGTTCCAACATAAAGATGTAATCTTCAGTTTGCCGTTATCATCCAGCGTGAGTGGGAGAGTTTTCCTGGATTTTTTCTAGCCAAGGCATTTGAAACTTCGCCTTTGTCAATAGCTCGCCACGCCAAGAAGGTATCTTTTATTCGTGATTAATTCAATGGCATTTACTAGAAACTTGTATTGAAAATAAATTTTTTCAAACTGTTTCATTTTTAAGGGCTCACATTCTGTTTGTGCTTTTCCTACATCACCAAAATGGCTTCAAGGGTCTTGTGGAGTAGTTTTCGCACTGAAAGTAATAATCGTGCTATGTCGGTTGCTAATCGGATTAACGCACCCTAAATTTTAGGAACTTGGTAATCTTCCACTGTAAGCTGACTCCTTAGTATTCGGCTAACTGACGACTAATATCAACTGCCTTAGTATAACTATGTCCAAACTGGAATTAACTAATAGTTCTAATGTACTCCAATAGAACTCTAAAGAACTCTCTAGACCTTCTAAGAACTCTTAAGAATTTCCCAAGAATTCTCGAGTTAACTTCCTGTTAACTCTTATTAATATAGGAGGAAGAGTCCATTATCTGAGGAATACGTGTGTTTCACCATAACAGAGGGCCTGTAATTGTTCCATCCAGGCATTTAAAGATCTGAAGATGACTCATTCAGATGAATAAGACAAATGATTCAGTGTAATTGTTTCCGCATTTTCTCCTCAAGTGGTTAAGTGCCACACGTGATACACGCTTGGGCAAAAACGTCTCTAAAGAGACATGACTAACTGGGCAGGAGATTATACCACAGTAGGTTGCTATTACTTTCTGCGGTAGACTGGTTGCCAGCCAGGGCTATAGAACCCAATCGGTCCTGGTATTTAACCCATAACTAGAGGGAAGAGACGGATTAATACCTTTCCCAAGGGTTTTTGCGCGTAATCAAGGAGCCGAGATCGAGTTCGAACACGGCTCCTTGATTTGTCGTTCAGAGCCAATATCCACTGCACCACAACGCACACATTCCTCCTTAAACCGGTATACCGGTATTCACGGCAGTTTCATTTAATCTAAGGCAAACAAGTTTTTCAAGATATATACTTTCCTTATAGCAGAAGTCAAGTGTTAACTGAGAGTTATCTTTTGCTGCCCCACTTTTTGGTGCAACATGTCTCACATACATGGATTGCGGATCTTGTTTTAATGAAATATGTTAATCTGTGATAACTTTCCGCTTGTTTTGTTTTTGTTATTATAATTTTCTTATCCTTTCTTCTGTCAACATACTAGCACTATAAACCGGCGCTGCTCGGGTGTAATGACAGATTTAAAACTAATCCATGGTCCTGGATCTCAGTCTCTTTGGACGTTGGTACGAAAGACTAAAAAGCAACAGTTGTTTCCAGTTAAAGAGAAACCTTAGACTGAAAGAAAAATGAATGGTTGTAAGTCAAATTTTGATTTCCTGGTATCGATATCAAATAAGTTTTGTCGTCGTAAACTGAATTTTGAAGGCTAAATAAGTCCTCTGAGTAAATGGCATGATGGCTGAGACTAAGAACTACAATTATACCTACTTAGAGCCAAACCCGAAGCAAAAACTAAAATAAAAGGGCTGAAAAAAATTCAGACATACAGGCAGATAAACAGACACACAAACAAACATCTTGCCTTATATATATATATATATATATATATATATATATATATATATTATCAATTTTCTGCACTATTGTAAGAACTGCATCTGTGAGACTTCTGAATATAGTTTCTTATGTCTTTGTCTATGAGTGTATCAAATTTGATTAAAATCGGACCACTCCTTCTATAACCCGATTTTTTCGATTATCAATTTTCGATATTTATCTTCTGTATCTCGACACAAAACCTAGCTAAGAACACTCGCAGACGCTTATAGTACAAGTGTGTATATTTTCCAGAAAATTGGTTTAGACGTTTCTGAGTCTATAGGTAATGGAAGCACACACAGACACATACACACACAGACACATACACACACAGACACAATTCTATTTATAAATAAGTTTAGATTAGATATGGCCTTTGGATTGGTGTGATTCATTGTTCTTCAGTAGGCCCCTCGCTTTAAAACGTTCTCTTCGTAATTTACTACTGTTTCTTTAATAAAAAATTTTCCTATGTCTTCGAAAATAGAGGATGATAATGATGCTGCAGCTCTATCCGATACATTGAAACTGTCGCAATCGTAGCAAAATTTGGTAGTGATTTCTGTATCTGCTTTGGTTTCGAGCTGCTTGACGTTCCTGCCACACGTTGTTGTTACATTTATTCCTCGTCCCCTGATTCTGAATCATCTATTGAAATATTAGGAGATTTAGATGAAGAAATAATATTTGATTTCTTTGCCATTTTGACTTTTGAGGCTTCACGTCTTCGTATTGTTTTGGTTTCTTCTACATTACTGTTTCCTATGATCATTTTAAGAGCATATCTTTGTTCCAACAAAAAAGTGACATTACTTCACATAAACGTTTTGATGTTTTTTGCATCAAATCAATACATTTGCAGGAGCATATGTCAAGCAGTCGATAGGAATCTTCTTGAAATGGCCTTTGTTTTTCATTATATGTCGCATTATTCTCAAGTTTCCGTTATGTTTTCAAAAGCCCTCTTTATTTTTCTTTATATATCTTCAGAATTTGCTTGACACGGGTCAAAGGTACGGTTGAAAGACTTGCTGAATTCCACATTAGCATGACAGTGTTGCAAACCTAGGTTACAATGTCAGAAAAACGAAGCCCCTGCTGGTTTCTTTCCGTTTTGAGTTCCATTTTGTTTAACAAATAAGATTTCATAACATCATTTTAAGTAGCTAATGCATTCATTTTCAGAAGTTGGGGGAATCCAAAAATAGGAAACTTACTCAGTATGTCGAATTTTGTTAGAAATAGTCATATTGTAAAATGGATTTTAAAATTAAAATTATAGTTTCAGTACCCACCAGCAAAAACTCCTTCGCTGGTCTTCTTCGTGCACTGCTCTGTAAATTTTGTATCTAACATTTATATTGTTATCAGAAACGCCTTCTAGACGCTGACTTCGCCTATTTGATTCCGGAGGCGGGTGTTTCTCTGTCTTGACGGAAAAATATACTTAAGTGAAATGGTAAATTGGCACTTTTTGCAATCAGGATCTAAGTGGTTAAACTTTCCCGGGCAATACGACCGACCAGAAAGGAGTGAATTAAGTTTATCACTTGAGTCTATTATCATCTGTAATTTTTCTGTAATTTTTGGAAATTTTTTTTTTTTTTCGTTTTTTGTTCGTCTTTAATTTTTTTTTTTGTCACTTAGTTTGTGTAAATTATTTTGCAATTCAAGGTTATTTTTGACTTAAGATAAATAGTATCACGGTTCAATTATTTCCATTAGTTTTGTCTTGTAGAAGATTTAAATTTCTGTCTTCGAGACATTGAATTCGTAACGGTTGGCCAGCAAACGCAAGCCGCATAACTCGACTATATTCTGTAAATAATGGTTTAATTTCTATTTTTGTCTTCAGAAATTTAATTAAATCAACTTTACAGTGTTAGCTGCTTGTGGTAAGTCAACCGGGATTCAGTCCATTTTTCAGTCTGTTTTTCTGTAATTATTGGAAATTATTTTTTTTTTTCGTTTTTTGTTCGTCTTTGATTTTTTTTGTCACTTAGTTTGTGTAGATTATTTTGCAATTCAAGGTTATTTTTGACTCATACAAAGTTAAAACTTTGTAAACCTCAGTCACTTTTTTTCTTTCTTTTTTTTTAATTGGAGTAGATAGTTCCTACTATCGTCCGGTCTCATACTCCACCCCCTTCTTTTGAATGAGTTTAGAGGTGATCGCCTTGTTTCTTGTTTAGGAAGGGGTTCCCGGTTCATCCCACTTCTCCGGTCTTAGTGTTAGTACAGCTGGAAGCTCTTTGCAGTTACGGAGTATGGTGGCAACGTCTTTACATTCTGAGGGTACCGGGTTGGCAGTTTCCTGGTTGCTGCTTCCGACTGGTAGTTAAAAGCCCGAACTCTTGCGTAGCGTCTTGAGAGGCTACTCTGATCAACAGTTGAATAATACCGGGGTTCTTGTAGTGCCATATCGCGCATGGACGGGCGTCCCTGCATGAACGTTCGGTGGGAAACCCCGAGGCCACATTATGTTGTAGGCCGCGCCAGTCTCCATCCTTCACAAGTTGCAAATGATTGACCCACTGATTCTATTCTAAGACCTCTCCTTAACTGAATCACTATGGAAAAAAGCAAACATAATAGCAAAACTAAACCAGCTCATTTGAAAACGCTCAAACCTGTCTGCATCTCTTTCACTAACATATGCGGCATCCGCACCAATATCCTCAGCGTAGATTCATTCCTCCATAATAACTCACCTGATATATTAGCCCTATGTGAAACTAATCTTAACCCTTCTATCCCCTCATCTGAGTTCTACGTTCCTGGCTACCTTCCCCTCTTCAGGAAGGACTCCAATTTTCATATGCATGGGCTTGGTGTCTATGTCAGCGAACACCTTCCCTTAGCTAGTCATCTTTTGAATCCCAAGATCATTCTTTAATGTGCTTCCGCCTCTCACTTCTCAGCTCGATTAGCTATCTCTTCTTTCTCGACGGATACAATCTCCAGGAGTTTAAATGTAAGGTCAATAGACACCTCCTAACACACTAACCTGCTCCCATTCTATCAAACACTCTTCCCATCTGCCCAACCCTCATCCTCGGTATCGTTACTCATCTGTCACCTTCCTCCTGACATTCCCTATGTCTAACCACTCCTTCTCTTTACCTTCCCCTATGTAGCCCCATGCGCAATAGTGGCAGTGGAATGCCTTGCTTGGGGTGAGATGATTAAAAAAAAAAAGAAACAGTATCAGCAGCAGAAAGTCAGTCTCTTTGTTTTCGCTTTGTGGTTCATTTCAATTCACAAAGTTTGCAAGTATTATTTTAGGACGTATATTTTAAGTAGAATTAAAAGGAAGTTCAAGGGAAGAAATGAACCTTTTTAAGCAATTGATGAGTGAGAGAAATTAATTTTTAAAGCTGTTTGTCCGACTGTTTCGCTAACCGTCTTCATATTGTTACTTTGCTATTAGATTACAAACATTATCAAATTGCTCAAGATATTAATCAAATTTGATAATATTTTGGATTTGGTACTTCCAAGTATGTGCGTGGTGGTCCAGTGGATATCGGCTCGGAACAAGAAATCGGAGAGCCGAGTTCGAATTCCAGTTGAATTCATTGCATTCACTTACGCGCAAATACCCTTGGGAAAGGTATTCATCCGCCTCTTCCTTCCAGTTATTGGTTAAATAACAGGACAGATTGGGTTCTATAGCCTTGGCTGGCAACCGGTCTACCGCAGAACGCAATGGCAACCTACTGCGGAATAATCATCTGCCCGGTCAGTCATGTCTCTTTCGAGACTTGGTCGCCCAAGCGTGTTTCACGTATGTCACTTAACTGACTGACTTCCAAGTAAAGACAACTTTTTTAATATTAGTAATATAATTTCAGAATTTTCATTTTTTTACTCCACCCTAATGTATATGTTAATAGCATTTTTAACATAACATGTCTTTCTCTTTATATATATATATATGCTTGTGTGTGTGTGTGTGTGAGTGTGTGTGTGTGAGAGAGAGAGAGAGAGAGAGAGAGAGAGAGAGAGAGTTGAATATGTGGGTTGAAATCTGATAAGATGAATAAAATAAGTAAAGAACATATACAAAAAGTGTCTTTAATCTAACATGTTTCACTTTAATAAGTTTCTTTAGAGATTTGTTTAGACGAATGATGTAAATTTTTGATCTAAATCCAAAGAGACAGTATGTTGATTGAGGTTTGATTTCATTTTATTGCTTTATCACATGTGTCATGTGAAATAGAGAAATAGACGAACAGTTTTAAATGAAGAAAAGATTTTACTTGTTTATGTATATATAACACGTGTAATAAAAACAATAGATGCTTACTTTAAATATAAATGTATGTGTACAAAAATAATGCATATGTAAAATGACTTTAACCTATAGATAAATTAAGTGTGCTTACATGTCGGTAACATTAGTATTTGTGTGAATGACAAAAACGAACTATATTTCCGTTAAAAATGTCTACAAGTATCAATTCCTAAATGGTATTTACTTATTCTCTTCACACATACACACACGCACACACACACACACACACACACACACACTCATATATATACATATATATATATATATATATATATATATATATATATATAACGTAGAATACTTGGTATATAGTCAGGTAAATTCCGATAGAGACGAATTCAAAAGAACTCAATGTTAAATTTATTTATTAAATTTAACAGAGTAATATAATTTAGAAGTTTTTTTTTAGATATTCTACAATTTCATGGGTAATACGTATTGCAACGCTAACCTTGCTGCTCGCCAGACCCAAACGTGCAGCAACGTCAGCGGCGAAATATGTATTACCTATGAAATTGTAGAATATCTAAAAACATTTTCTAATATATATATATATATATATATATATATATATATATAATTATATGGTTATGTAAATTTTACATTGCGACATGGAAATTTCTATGTTTCGAGATTAATTCTCATCATCAGGCAATGTTGGTGTTGTTGTGCAGATGATTTACATTTAAATACTTTCGGTTTACTGTGAATGTATGTGGGTGTTTGTTTTGTGTGTGTGTGTGTGTGTGTGGCTAATCAGAATGGAGATTCACTATGGGCTTTAACCCGAAGAATTTCTGTGCTAACCAACTTTTTTCCTCCTCTTTTTTTCTTTTTTCTTTGACCCTATTCTTCTCTTGTCTATTTTCCTTCGCATTTATCTGATCTTATCATTTTCCCTTCTGTTTTATTACATTTGATGTGATATTCTTTTTTAGTAGGAGTACCAATCTCCTTTCTTGTCCCCTTTAGTCTATTTGTTAAAGAAAAGATTTTTTCAAAAAAAAAACCTGAACTGCTATTTTTTCGCTCCATCTATGGATTTACTGTAAAGTTTATTATCCTGATACAAAGGAGGAAGTTATTAAAAAAAAGGAAAACTAACTTATTCTATTTTTGGCTTTATTTTTATTTTTACCTAATTCGTCAGTGAGCATGTTATTTAATTTAGGTTTTATCCATTTTCTAATGTGAATAATTTACAATGTCTACATATGACATTAATTTCGTTGCGTTTATTTAATAAATTTTTATTTTTAAGGGATCTAATAATACATAGTTTTTTATATAAGCATAATGAACATGGTTCATTTAAGGACTTACATGTTTTAGCTTCTTTTAGGATATTCCACTTTATTTTGGGTGTTTTTTGTTTCCTTTGGGTACCAATGATATCTCGATAGGGATGTTGTATTTCTGTATTTGCTATTATGAAATGTAGAGGTATGCTGGTAAATTCTCTGCTTTAGAGTGTTTTTAGTACTCCCTATATAGACTTTTATATTGTTTGGGTTTTCCTTCGTCGATATTTTGCATTGATAGATTATCGATTTCGTCAAATACCTATTTTCTAGCGGACAGTTTATGCGGTTTTTACAGTTACATTTTTTCTTGTCTAAATTGTTGTTTTCTGTTGTCTGGGTATTTTTACTGGTTTTGTTGAATTTTTAAAAAATATTATTATTGTGGTTTTTTATAATTTTTTCTAGATTATTCATACAGCTGTAACTTAATTTTATAGTGTTTTTATTAAAGATCTTATTTGTGGATTTTTCTCCGGGATGTGTTTCCTAATTAACTCAAGGAATTTTCATCCCAACCTACCATTTGTCATCTGGTTGTAAGGGGGCGTGTACACCAGATGATTTTCTTATTCCTAATTTTTCTTCGAGGGTTGCTTTTCTTGTTTACATATTTAATATTTGGGTTTATGTATCCACTATTTTCAATGCAGTATTATAAAAATCGCTATGTTTATTGAACACTTCCTCATTAGCCGAGTTTCTACTAATTCGGTATTCTATTGATGAGGGTATATGCTTGATGATAGAAGGAGGGTGGTTAGATTTTGGGTGGATGTATAAGGGGTTCGTGTTTGGTTTTTTGTGTGGTTGGTGTATATTTTTCTATAGATCCAAAGTTACATCGAGGAAATCTATTTTTTTTATCTTATCTATAACTGTTACTTTTAAATTGAGATTTTTAACCTCCTAGTGTATCATTTTTCTAACCCTGTCTATTTTGAAGTTTGTGGTATTTCTTATTACTATACGTCCGTCATCTCTATAAAGTCCAATGTCTTTAGTGTTTACTTCCTTATAGGCTGTGAGATTATATAATATTAATAATCCTACCAGATTTGAAGATTCTGCAGAATCCATCGAACCCATCGTAATATCAAAATTGTTCTCGTTGGAATTATTTTTTTCCATTGTTCTTCTTTGTGGATGAGCACAGATGTCTTGGCACTCATTATTATTGTTTTCTCCTCCTACGTTATATCCGAGTAAAGAGTGGCGAATTCCAGAGCCGTAACAAATAGTTTCTTTGATATCGATGGATAGTATTCTTTGATATCAAATTGGATAAAAGAGCAATTGCTCTTTTCTTTTATATTATAGAACCACCCTGTTAGATCCGTGGTGTCTTTTCATAATTTCAATTCCAGCGAATCCTTAATTTGTTCGTTGATTCTTTCTAAATTTTTCTTGCTAATTTTTCCTATTTCTGGTCTGGTTGGATTTATCATCCTAGTGGTGGGATTCATATTAAAGTTTTCTTTATGGTCTTTTACTGTTATATAGCACTCCCTTGTGTTAAGTTTTGCTACACAGTCGCTAATTTTTAATCTATCCGTGAATTTTTTGCTATCTGTATTAATTTTATCCACTAAGTCTACTTTAGTCTTATCAACTTTTTATAGTTTTTTGTTAGGTTTTTAATGATTAGCATGTTGTATTTTTCCGGCGTTATTTTATAGAAATTAGCTGTTTTATCTGCTTTCATGAACACTTTGTCTGATGTTTTTATATCATTCACTACTTTTCCAAGATGTTTTTGGAAATCGATTTTCCTCTTTTGAAATGTTATATCCAGTAAGTCATTTTCAAAGGCGCATAACTTTTCAATGCATGGAGCTGTTTTTTGCTTTTAAACCCATATGAATCATGTTCTTTTGGTTTTTATTTTTTGTGTAAGCACATCTGCACAACAACACCAACATTTCCTGATGATGAGAATTAATCTCGAAACATAGAAATTTCCATGTCGCAATGTAAAATTGACATAACCATATAATTATATTATATTATATCAAGCTCTATAATACTCATTATATTGAGAGCTGTTTATAATAAAATAAATGCCAGAGCACTCAAAATTTAAAAAGAACCTTGAGTCCTCTTCACTTGGAATTATATATATATATATATATATATATATTTCGTTAAAAATGCTGATAAGGAAAATTTGTTTCCATGATCTCTATAATATTATTGTATGCGTACAAGCGTTTTTTGTTGTAGTTTTCCTGAATGTGAAATCGTTTGTCGATTAAGAGGGCTTTTGGCTATTACCCACCTTGAAGGAATATTCTGTTGTACTTTCATTTTTCTATGTGCCGTACTCTTTCGAAGACTTTAGCGATCATGATTTTTCACGATTTCCTATCCTTTGTGATTCAAAGTAAATACATATATGATAAATAATGCGTAAGTAAGACGATAGATATTTTCTGAAAGTACATTTTGGCCGCGTTTATAATTGATACTTTAAAGAGATTGTTTCTCGTTCTTTATAATAAGGGCTCCCATCGCTTTTTAACGCCTTTATTATTATTATTATTATTATTATTATTATTATTATTAAATTTAAATTCCTGTTATGGTCACACTGCCTACCAAGTCTGCTTATAGTGGTGTGTTATGACCATATTTTATTATTTGTTTTTCTTCCTCCTATAAAATCACTAGCGTTGCATGGAGAAAGTGTGTGGGCTGTACTTATCAAGTCAATTATTATTATTATGTTGTCATTTTTCATCATATTTCGATTTCTGCTATAGTCGCACTACCTACCAAGTCATCGGGAAGACCTAAGGCAGGTCGTGGTGTGTCGTTATCATCCCTAATGTTACATAGACAAAGTTCTCCTTAGTGTGTGGGCTGTACTTAACAAGACAATTTTTTGTATATCTCTGAAGCTGGGGTTTCCAGGGATTCTTTCAATGTGTTGTTTTGTTCCTTTTTTATCATTCCAAGTGCACCTACTATTACTGGCACGATTCTTGTTTTCAATTTCCACATTTTTTTATTTCCATTTCCAGGACTTTATATTTTGACAGTTTTTCAAATTCCGTGGTTGCTATGTTACAATCCGCTGGACAAGCCATATCAATTAATAGGCAAGTCTTTTCTTTCTGATGTTTAACAATAAGGTCCGGTCTATTTGCTTCAATTTTTGTCTGTGTAGATGGTGTAATCCCATAGAATGGTGACATCTTCTATTTCTGCAACCGGTGCTGAGTGATGTTCATACCAGTGTTTGTTTACATATTTTCCATAGTGTTTGCACATTATCCAGTGTAAATATTGCCCCACTTTATCGTGACGATTTTTATATTCATTTGGGGCAAGTACAGAACATCCTGAGATTAGATGGTCTATTGTTTCTTGGTGTTTATCACAGGATCTGAATTTTGGATCCACAAAATTATGTATAATATTTGCCTGAAAGTTCCTAGTGAAAAGACTTTGGTCTTGCGCTGCAAGAATAAAGCCTTCAGTCTCAGACTTTAATCCAGATGCACGTAACCATCAATGAGTATTAACTTTATCAACATTGGATTTATTGACACACTCTGGATATTGGCCATGCTGAGTTTTGTCTTGCCAGCAAGAGCTTCATCTGTTCAAGAGCTTTATCTTTGGCTTTTCTTTTCATATTTTTTGACGCAATAGTTGGTTCTTGGCTTCTGTTTTGCTTTTCTACAGAATCTACTAAATGTAAATCTTGTTTGTAGTTACTGCCTTCTTTTATTATTGAATATTTTTTCTTTCTTTATTCTTTGTTGTTTCTATGTATATTAGTAAGCCAATAATTGTTGTCTTGTATGACAATTCCAGCTGAATAAGATCTCTTCCACCTTCTTTACGGGGTATTTATAGACGGTCTATATCAACCTTTGGATGATGAATCTTATACTTAGAAAGAATCTTTCTTGTTTTATTATTATTATTATTATTATTATTATTATTATTATCTTTTTATTATTATTATTACATCTATCTATCTATCTATATTATCTATCTATCTATCTATCTATCTATCTATCTATCTATGTCCGATTTCGACAGCAGTTCAGTTTAAACTTGACCGACTAGCCTAACTACACATACGATTTGTTTAATATGGCAAAGGCTTGTGTACAACCAGATATACTTTTTTGACAGAAGTAATAACAGAGAAATAGGGCACAGTACTACATGAAATGTTAAAACGGCCCTCCTCAAGTTTGTATTCTGAGGTTTCATTCTCCTGGACTAGCTGACAATCAAGGCAAGAGGGCCCTGTATGTCTTGCTATTTGATCTATAAGTAGTAGAAAGATGGTTTTATGCCTTTTTCAAGGATATAAGCTCGAAATGAACATTACAGAAGCAATCGGAATTCGAAATCCGCTCAGTGATTTCACTTTAATCTCCAACAACCGTTACTACACCCACATCACTATATGTATGCAAGGAGTGGTATGTACAAATTTATAGATCAATAAATATATTAACAGGTTGGTTGATAAATATGTGATCAGCAAAGAAAGCACCTTCACTACCCATATGTGTGTGTATGAGTGAACTCAGGAAAAGTAGCACATATCTATAAAAATTGTTTAATATGATTTGAATTAATAAATATCTTGAAACAGGAATGAAGTGTCAGTTAAAACCCCAAAAATAAGAACAAAATAAAATCGTTACAGTTCGAGGTCAAGACTTGCCACTAAATTTTTCAAGAAAGAAAATCTCGCATTAAATATATCTTTTAATAAATGGAGAATAATATTTTATCCGTGTACAAAAATGAAAAGCAAATGAGAAAAATGATTAAAACCTAGAAATGGCATTAGCATTTATAATTTTCGTCTTGTCAATGTCTGTGACACTTCATTGAAATCGATGATTCTGCAAGCTGTTATTTCTTGTCAGACGTCAGCATCGAATAGCGAATTGATTCTTTGAAGCCAAACATCACTGCATGCATATCGGGCACCCATCAAGCTTAACTGACCGTCAGCTGCCATAAAAACGCAGGGACGTGCGTCTAAAAAGAAAAAAAACTGTCATTATTGGAGCGTGTTTTTTTTTTTATGTCTTTCAAATCTTAGTTGCGGGATTTGTAAAATGATTTCAGGCAAGAGGGTAAGTAAGTGAGTGACACTTTAAAGATGGTTGTTTGCTATGAATTAGTAAAAAAATGTCGGAAAATGTCGGCTGCTTTTACTTATTAAAAGAAGATCAGTAGAAGGAAAAAATAAGAGTTTCCTGAATAGACTTAAGAAAGCGTGGAAGAAACAGAAAAAAAGGTAGACAAAATAAAATACAAATGACAAGAAGGAAAGGAAACGAAAATGGTACTTGACAAACTTTCCGAGGACTGTTGTCAGCTCATTGAATTTTAAATGCACAGGTCATTGACATGTTTTTGGAACAAAAGTCGGGGAGAGCAAAGTTTTAACAGTTTTTAACAAACGTTTCTTAAATAAAATATGAACGTCTTTTACTCTTGGATATTAACATAAATAAAGGATAAACGCATAAAACGAAAAAGTTATATCCTACTACGGTGCACACTTATATAAACCATAAACACACACTCATACATGAATTAACCCACTTACAGGTACAGACACACATATTCACTACAATTGAAGGCAGTAGCAGCGAAAGAGGACCATTCGGTTAAAGGCACGGTCCACCAGCGGACGGATGTGAAACCAAGCTCTCATATCATTCTGAAGATGAGATTCTGACCTCGAAATATTAATCAATGATAAATAGATAATACCCAATACCTTCTTTACCTTCCTTTATTATAATAAACACATTGTGATAGCCTTCAAATACTTATACAATATTTTCTAGGTTAGATCATGAAAATTCCGAAGGCATTAAATTACATTGAATGTGTTGTTTAATTTTAAGACCCCTTTTATGTTCTTATATAATTTTTTCACAGAATTATTTGTGGAAAGAATTGTTTACATAACCTTGGTTTTGTAGTCCTTAAAGAATTTTACCAGAATTATTATGGCGGTAGACTGTTTGCCAGTCTGTCCTGCCATTTACCCATAGCTAGGGGGGAAGAGATGGGTATTAGTACGTAAGCAAATATAACTTGGCCTTCGGATATACATTACTCCGGATATGCGTTGTAGTGCAGTGGATATCGGGTTGGAACGAGAATTCGGGAAGCCGAGTTCGAATTCCAGTTGAATTCCTCGCATTCACTTACTTTTAAATGAAGAAAAGATTTTACTTGTTTATGTATGTATAACACGTGTAATAAAAACAATAGATGCTTAGGATTTTATATTATAACAGCGAGAAACTGTGTGTTTTGAGCATATGCATTCGTCTGTTTTTGGAAATTCTAGTCATTCATAAAAATGAATATTTATTCTATTTGTGAAACAACGCTGAATTAAACAAAAAGAAAGGTGATTATGTAAACAAATATAGATATTTCCAGTGTAAAATACAAGCATTACACTGATTGTACTGATTCACCGGGGTATTTTTCAACATAATCTCTTTTTTGTCATATACTTTCGGGATGGATAATATTTTATATTGCATATTGATAAAATAAATCAGTATTACATGGAGGAGGCATGGTGGAGTAATGTATCAGTCAGGTCAGTCAAGAGCTATACGTGATACACGCTTGGGCGATCATGTCTCGAAAGACTGGGCAGAAGATTATCCCGCAGTAGGTTGCCAATGTTTTCTGCGGTAGATTGATTGCCAGCCAAGTCTATAAAACCCAATCTGTAGTATTATTTAACCCATAACTGGAGGGAAGAGGCGGATTAATACCTTCTGCAAGGGTATTTGTGCTTAAGAGAATGCGGGGAATTCAACTGGAATTCGAACTCGACTCCCTAATTTGTTGTTCCGAGTCGATATCTACCGCACCACAACACACATCGTCTATTAGATTGTAAATATTGAACTTTTACATAAAGTAAAAGGATATATATATATATATATATATATATATTAAAAAAGGATTAATTCAAAGATGTTGAATAGCCATTTCGATATGAAGATCCCCACGGGGGACGACACATCACCTCAGCAACAGAAAAAACCTTTCAGAAACTGGAGAAAAATTAGTCTACTTTTCCTTTTTAAATAGATTGCAAAGAAATTAAAAAATAAATAATAAAATAAAATAAAATAAAAAAATAAAAATAAAAATAAAGGGAAAGAAAAAGAAAAAGAAAACGAAAAAGAAAACGAAAAGGAAAAGAAAAAGATAGAATAAAATCAAATAAATAAAAAAAAAAAAAAAAAAAAAAAAAAAAAATGACATCGTCTGGGTTCGCAAAAAAAAGGAAGAATGTAACTAAAAATTAACAGACAGACGCGTTAAATCGACGTAGTTTAGGCAATACGGAAAAAAGTTGGTAAGAGAGATAAAAGAAGGAAGGGAGGGTAAAAGAAAGAAACTAAAGAAAAAAATTTTTTTTAAATATTACAGACGCTGGACAAATTCAAAAACCTAATTTCCCCAAAACGTTGAAGTATTAGAAAAAGGCCTTTACTTAAAAAGGCATAATTATTAATAAAAGGGAATAAAAAGATATAGGATTTAAAATAAAATTATTTTTAAAAAAATTAGGTCATTTGAAATTAGACTAAATAAAGACAACACTAGGTAAAAAAAAAAAAAAAAAAAAAAATTACAATTATTATATACATACCTATAGAAGTACACACATACATACATATATATACACACACACAATTCTACGAATAAGAATACATATATACACATACACACACATACATTCAATTTATTACACACTATTATACATATACATATATATAAATATATACACACATATATATTATTACACACTTATATACATATACATGCGCATACACACATATATATGTGTGTACACACCTATATACAAAAAATTCATATACACATAATATACATGTGTACACACACATGCACACACACACACACACACACACACACACACACATATATATACATATATACCTATATACACATACATACACATATTCCATATGCACTCACACACATACATATTAATGAATATTATGAAAAGGAGCATTTAAATAGCTAAAAAAATTTTTTTTCCAAAATTACATATAGCCCACATACATAAATACATATACATACATATATATAAAAAAGTACATCCACACACAAACATACACATAAAAAAAAAAAAAAAAAAATTAAATTTAAAATTAAAATTAAAAATTTTTTTAAATATTAAAAAAATTATAGAAAAAATTTAGAATTTAAAAATAAAAATTTGAAATTAGAAGTTAAAATCCGCCCTATGGCGGCACTTGTTTATAAATTCCCTCCTAAAGTTCAAAAGTAAGTCCTGATGAGGATACTTCAAAATCAGAATCTTCTCCAATAAACACAGACGACACCTATCACGAAAACCCTTAGGGGTACAAGCTGAGCCTATTAATTTCCAGCTGATTATAGGGTCCTGCCCTTCCTCCTTCATTTCCCAGAACCTACGTGATAGTGCCGTCTGGAATCTCTGTTTAGGGTTCGAAAACGAGTACCTGTGATTATAAAGCCTCTGTTTGAAAGAGCCCGCGGACATGCCAATATAGGTCCGGTAATTGTCCTTGTTATTAGATGGAGAAATGCGGGCTTCATAAATTACATGGGTGGATTTACATTTGCCTTGCACCGGGCAGGCATCCACCGAATAACAATTGCATTTGTCGACAATTCCGGATTTAGCTTCCGTATTATTTAGTTTCATTAAAATTTGTTTATTGTGGGAATTAATTATATTATCTATATTTGAGGTGCAAGAATAACTAATTTTTAGGGTGAATCTATTAAAAATTTTATTTAAGGGATTGTTATTATTATTAAAATGTTTATCGATTAATTTGAGAAAATACCTACCAATATTTATATTAGTTAGCTTACAATAAGGGGGGTTAAACCAAATTATCTTCCTTTTTCTACATTTACGGGTGTTTTTAGTTTTTGATGATTCTGGGTTTATAGCAGGCTTATCATATTTTAACTTATTAACAAAACCGCTTTTCTGAAGGGCCTTATCGTAAATTTCTTTGCTTGCGTTGAAAATTCTTATATTGGAAGATAATTGGTTAACCCTATTATTTACTATCTTGGGTATTTGTCTTATAATATTCTTGGGGTGGTTGGATAAACTATTTATATAGGTGGGAGAACTATTTTCTTTAAGAAAGGGTTGGTAGGAACCATCATTTAAGTTAAGGGTGATGTCTAGATAGTTTACAATTTTGAGATTGGAAGTAACCTCAACCTTAAAACCAAGAAAATTAAGGGCTCTGATAATTTTCTTATGTATTCTATTAGTGTAAGGCCCATTGGAATTGGGAATACATATCAGTCCATCATCCCGATATAGGCCTATTAGTTTAGGGTCTAAAAATCTACCTAAAATATCTAAAATATAAATGCCTATTAGATCTGCTACCTGGGCAGAATCATAGGCTCCCATAGGGACATCAAAACTATCTTCATGCCCTTTAGTCCAAGTAGAGCTATCAAAGGCGAGAATAGATTTTCTAGCACCCAGTATAATTCTATAGTCACAATCCGAAATATTAACATAACCCCTAGCAAAGTTTAAACAATCCACAAGAAGTTTTTTTGATATAGAGGAATAGAAATCCACAATATCAAATTTAAGGAAAGTGGATTTAGATTTGTCATTGATATTATCAAACCATTTTATGGTATCTAAGGAACTCTTCCAAAGATTCAGTTGTAAATTAGATTGTAACTTCTCTATTAAGTTCTTCAGAACCACCCTAGAAACTATGCCTAATTCACTCTTAGTGGGATTAATTAGTCTAGTTTGTAATTTATTTTGGAAATTAGGCTTGTGGTCCTTAAATAAAATGTAAGCTTCTTTGGTAGAAATTTTTCCAATTCTATCACTAATATTTAGTTCATTTGCAAATTTAGCCATATCGGAGTTAATTTCCGATAAAATTAGGTTACCTCTGTCTATTTTGTAATGACTAGTTATACTATTTTTAAGGATATTTAGGTAATTGGTGGTATTACACTTGTAAATGTTATTTGATTTGTCCGATTTAATCCATAGGTCTTTGGAATTCTTTAAGGTATTAATGTTCGACTTTAGTAAATCCTGGAATTCATTTGAAGTACCCCGGAACTTGATTTTGGGGATCAAATTAAAAAGGTCTTTTTCAAATAGGTTGCTATTTTGATTAACCTCAAAATAACGCAGGTTCTACATTTCTGTCTATTTATCGGAAAGAAATTTGATCAAAATATTTGTTTTTTCTACTGTAACCAGATAATTAGAAACATAGTAGAAACTTTAATATTTCTATAAAAAATAACACCAATTTTTAATATTTTTTTTTCTCTCTCATTTCGAGGGCGTCGAAGAGGTTCGTGGGGCTTCTTCAGAATTAATCAGATTATTCTTATCTCTAAAGCAAACTTTTTGAAATGACTGATTTGATGTCCATACGTTCGCATTTATTTTCCAATATTCCAAATAGATATTTTTCCCTTTCTTAACAGAAGTGCATCCCAATTTTAACTCGCGCAAAAAGAAGCATCGGCATTTCGAAGCTGACTTTATCAAAGTTTACGAAATTTGATCTATAATAGTAACATAAATAGATTTTTAAACCGCAAATGATGCGATGGACTGATCTCCATCTTAATCCTCTTGGCTAGCGATCTAGTCTTGAAGATGATTTCTTGTGAGTCCAATGATAACCAAATTGGATCTATATGAGAATTTGTCTCAAAACTAAGCTATCTTTAATAAATAAGTACTTAAGAAGATCATAGGCTAGTTTATTTCTCCTGAACAGTGATTTTGAACCTCATTAGGTTCTACATACAAAATTTCACATTAAATAAACAGTGTTGACATTTCCTATAATTAACCAACCTAAGTAGTTACCTCGGCATGGAGTAATGGTTAAAGAGGCTGGTCATTATTACTGAGTAGTGAGTTTAATCCTCATTGGGTTCCTCGGACAAAATTCAGCATTAAATAACCCAATAAGTATTGACATGACCTAAACTTAACCAACCTAACTAAATAGGCCCCTCGGTATGGAGAAATGGCTGACATAGCTAGTTATTAGTACTGAGTTGTGAATTTGAGTCTCACTGGGTTCCTCGTATAAAATTAGGCATTAAATAACCTAATAAGGGTTGACATTTCCTAAAGTTAACCAACCTAAAGAGGCACCGGTATTGGTTAATGGCTAACAAAGCTAGTCAGTACTAGGGTTCCTCGTATAAAATTCTGTATAAGATAACCGAATAAGTATTGACATGACCTAAAATTAATCAACCTAACTAAATAGGCCCCTCGGTATCAAGTAATGGTTAACAAGACTGGTCATTCCCCTTGAGTAGTGAGTTTGATTCTCATTCGGTTCCTCGTACAAAATTCGGCATTAAATAATCCCTTAAGAATTGACATGGCCTAAAATTAATCAACCTAACTAAATTGGCCCCTTGCTATGGAGTAATTGTCACCAAGGCTGGTCATTACTACTGAGTTGTCAGTTTGATTCTGACTTGGTTCTTCGTGCTTAAATTCGGCATTAACTAACTCAAGAAGGACGTAACTAAATAGGCACATCGGTATGGAGTAATGGGTAACGTGCCTGGTCATTAATGTTGAGTAGTGAGTTTGATCCTTACTGACTTCTTTGTGCAAAATTCAGCATTAAATAACCCAATAAGGGCTAGCATATTGTAAAATTTAAATCTCAATCGAGCAAGGAAATCATGACTCGTCCTTCATGATACAACAAAATGATATACTCACCGATTGCTCAGTTACGAATATCTTTCTAATAAAGGAGAAATAGCTTGCCTTTAGCTGATTGGTGAAGGCATGAACTCAAGTCAAAATTCTCT
The DNA here is from genome assembly GCA_037127315.1 of Ascarosepion bandense. Lineage (NCBI taxonomy): Eukaryota > Metazoa > Mollusca > Cephalopoda > Sepiida > Sepiidae > Ascarosepion > Ascarosepion bandense. Next base: position 5,839,548 of record JBBBDQ010000478.1, read on the forward strand.
TCTCACTTCAATCGATTTCTCCAATCTACTCGAAAACGATTGATCACTGCATGTTTCTCTGCAACGAAAAAATAAATGCAAACATATACTTACGATTTTGACATAGATTTATTATACGGAGATTAAATATTGATCTTAAAACGTTTAGATTTTTAGAGATTGGATTAAAGTTGTTGGACGTGGAGATAATGGATAGCTGGTAGAATTGAGGAATCCTAGCGCCGAGGTCGAATTCCAGTTGAGTTTCATGCATTCTTTTACATACTAATACCCTTGGGAAAGGTATGAATTCATCATTTCTCCTCTAGCAATGATTAAACTTTGTACACTATGGGAATGACAAGGCTGAAATTAAAAATCAAAAGAGAAGCTTGCTTCCGCCCCGTCGGCTATGGATAATTAGCAAGATGGGTTGGCTTTATAACCTTGGTTGGTAGCCAGTCTTAGAGAAGGAAAACTGAATTCATACAAGACTAGCTCCGTCGAGCTATCTTGCCCAGAAAGCATCACTGCGATGAATGTAGTGACCGTACTACTCTAAGGTGTTCCGAGACTCTCGTAATCGTGAAAGACAAAGTGAAAAATGCTTTTTTTAAAATCATATCACCCCGAGCAAGGCGGTAATGCCACTGATGTGCAGGGGGCTACGTAAGAGTGAAAAGATTAGAAGAGAGAAACTGGAAACCACATCCTAAACAGGGAACAAGGGATGAGCCTCTACACCTGTTCAATAGACGTGGGTGGAGTGTGAACCGGGCGATAGTTTAGTCTATCTACTCCAATTGAAAAAAAAGAAGAAAGGAGTGAAAAGTTTGGAAACGAGAAAGCCGGAAACCACATCCTAAACAGGAAACAAGGTATGAGTCTCTACACATGTTCAGTAGACGTGGGTGGAGTGTGAACCGGGCGATTTGCCCTCGTAAGAGATACATTTGCACATTCAGTATCATAGATTTTGCAATTATACAAGTACAATGATGACGTTGAAAGTGAAATAAGCGAGCCGAGTTCAAATTTCTATTTCGACTCTTGCTTTCGATTTCGCAATAAAGGCTTTGGAATAATTATGAATCGATCGTTTCTTCTTTCAGCGGTGAGTTTTATTTAAGTCACGATAGTTTGTGCTCTCTTACCATGAGTTGTAGCCAGTCTAGCAGAAGAGCAACTCTGAATTTAAAACCGTGAAAAAATTACGTAAAAAAGCATTTCCCTGTAATTCCCATGAAATTCATGACATCTTGCAGATCATAAAAAAAAGTAATGTGTAGAAAGGCAAGATCAATTACCCCTTTAAAAAAATGCGAAACATGTCTATTTATTCATATTTAAATGACGTGTTTTAAACCAAAAACAACAGCCTGAAAAGTGATGCAAATTGAATACTTTACAAGAATGTGTAGCACAAGAGATCATCACGTAATCTCAATAAAGATTATAATCCATAACAAGTACTGATATTCAGTGAGGGGAAGATTTACACGAAATCATCTATTCTGATCTTCCGGAGAACCAAAGAGTTCATTGGAATAACTAACCTTTGACAATTAAACTAATTATAGATATTAAAATGGCGAAAAACATTTGTCTGTTAAAAAAAAGTCTATTCTCTAGATCACTAAAAATATGCATCTGGTGTTTTTTTGGTTATTTTTTTTTTTTTTGCTGAAAAATATTAAAAAACAGGAAATATGAAATAATGATTTTGGCCCTACACTAGCATAATAAAAGTAGATGTTCTTTGATAATACCAAAAATAGCAACGTTTAATATTGAAAATATCAATTTTTAATATTAAAAATAGAAACCTTTTATATTGAAAATAGAAACTTTTAATAATGAAAATCGCAACTTTTCATATTGAAAATGAGAATTTTTATTATTGAAAATAGTAACTCTGAATATTGAAATACTAACTTTTATATTGAAAATGGAACTTTTAAGTCGGAAATTAGCAACTATTAATGCAAGAAATAGCAAATTGTAATATTGTAAATAGCAATTTTTAATATTGAAAATAGAAACTTTTAATATTGAAAATAGAAAATGTTAACATTGAAAATAAAGACTTAATATTGAAAATAGCAACTTTTAATATTGAAAATAAAAATTTTTAATACTGAAAATAGCAACTGTTAATATTGAAAATAGCGACTTTTAATATTAAGAATAGAAACTTTTAATATTGAAAATAAAAACTATTAATATTGAAAATAGAAGCTTTTAATATTCAAAATAGAAACTTATCTAGATTTTATTTATTAAGCATAATGAAACTTTCTATTCAGTTACTCAGTGGATACAAAAAACATAATTTGTGATTATTTACACTACATCGTTCGAACTGTTGTCCTCATCTATATTAGTAAATTTAGGACGTTCTGGCTGTTGTACACTCTGGTCTTCTTCAGGTGATATACGTTGGAAGTTATAACTGAATCTTTATTTACTCCATGAGGGTAGATCGGCAACAGTCCGAACGATGTATATTGTGTAGATAGTTACATTACCTCATTTCAGAAATATAGACAGATATAGAACTTATGATATTTACACGATAAAGTTCCTTTAAGTAAACAGTAAAACCAGTGTTTGTAACAGGTAAACATTGCCAAATATAAAATAAGGGGGAAATTAATACAAATCTCGATATTTTTCTTTTTAAGATTCAGCTTCGTCGGTGAGAAATATGGAAATAAGCATAAGACATTTCTGTCACTGTTAAATTGAATTTTATGTAATCAGTCCATCAAGTCATCGGCTGCAGTTGTGATACTACAGTGACTTAAAAAATGGCTTCTTTCACACTTCCGTAAAGAAGTAGCTTTATAGGTTTTTATGTTTTTGGCAGTAACAGATATTGAAAAGCTTTTTTTCGAAGTTGAAAGATAAGAGTCGCAAAGGAAATGTATTTGAAAGGATCAGCTTTTCCCAACAAAGAAAATGCTCGTAATTTATTGACGTCGAAAAATGAGTATCTGCTTCGGTACTAAGAGAAAGGGACAGATGTTTATCGGGCTTTCAGACACGTTGAAAATATAGATAACCAAATAAATAATATTTATTCCGATAAACTGATATAAGATTTACAAATATTAATTCTCTAAAATCCCATAGACTCCAATGAGGAATATAGTTCCATTACACACAAAAAGCCAAGCTGTTGGGTTTTCCGTATTAAAAGTTGCTATTTGAAGTATTAAAAAATTTCTATTTTCAGTATTAAAACTTGCTATTATCAATATTAAAAGTTCTTATTTTCAATATTAAAAGTTTCTATTTTCAGTATTAAAATTTACTATTTTCTCTGTTAACAGTTGCTATTTTCAGTATTAAAAGTTCTTTTTTCAATACACAAAGTTACTATTTCAATATTCAGATTTACTATTTTCAATATTCAAAATTTTCATTTTCAATATTAAAAGTTGTTATTTTCATTATTAAAATTTTCTATTTTCAATATTAAAAATTGCTATTTTAATATTTCCGTAGATAGAGTTGCTAGCGCTATACACATCCGGTTTTTAATTCAGTGTTTTTCATCTCCTAGACTGGTTTCCAACAAATGCTAATGAGCGAATTTTTACTACTATTTTCCTTACTCAGGTTCTGTAAAATCCAAGTGTAGAATATCAAACCACAAACTCAAAACGCTAAGCGTTGCTGTTGTTGTTTCCGTAAAAAAATGTTTCCATGCTAAGGAATTTCTAGCCCCATTGCCGATCGGTTTTTGATTCAGAAGTGTCTTTTTCTAGACTGGTTACCAAGCTAGGCTAACAACCCTAGTTTCCTCTACTGCTTATCCCATTGCTGGGGGATGAATTCAGACTTTATCCAGAGATTTGTGCGAGTGTGAATGTAACCAATTCGACTGAAATTAAAACTCAGTCACGCCAATTTCTCTTGCGAAATTGCTAACCATTGCACTACCCGCACATAACTAGACTGCTAAAAATAAGTGTTATAATAATATATCTGCAAAGTATTACGGCATACTACAGGCAATGTCAGGTTTTGACAAAAATATATATTGGCGAACTCTAAGTAAAGGTAAGTGGTGCCTCCGTATATTGGCATTATTGGTACGCCTAGATCTATAATCCGACATAGGGTGGATCAGTATAAACACCGGCTAACCTGCTCAGAGCAGGACATTTTAATTAATGAGTTCAAACGCGCTCAATACTGGCAATTTTCTAAGCGAAACTTAGACGTAGCACAAGGCTGACGGTAGGTGGCACCCAGTGAGGACCGAATTCTCGACTCAGTTGTAATTGCCCTTGCTAGACAAGCTTTATTACAACACGTCGGAGTGAATAATAGTGGGTGTTAGATATATTATCACATCACTCAATTTATGGTATCACGAGTGTACAAGTAATCAGTCAGTCAGTTAAATGCCATACATGGTACATGCTTGGGTGATCATGTCTCTTTAGAGACATGACTGACTCGGCAGAAAATTATCCTGCATTAGGTTGCCATTACTTTCTGCAGTAGACTGGTGGCCAGCCAAGGCTATAGAACCCAATCTGTCCTATTATTTAACCCATAACTGGAAGGAAGAGACGGATTAATACCTTTCCGAAGGGTATTTGTGCGTAAATGAATACAAGTAATTCAACTGGAATTCGAACTTGGCTTCCCGATTTCTCGTTCCGAGTCGATATCCACTGCTCCACAACGCACATCCTCAGCAGTACCCGATAGAAATCATTATTCTCTAACGCCATATGAGTGTCGAGGTAATGGTAGGTGGTGCCATATTAGTTGTAATTTAACATCAAGTACTGGATCAGTACCTCTCAAATTAAGAGAAACTTAAGGCAACAGAAATATGGTTCTAAGGATGCTGAGAATATCATGTAAGTGGCTCATAAGCAACGGTGGAGTAAAACGGAAAAAAGACGCTTATACGTCAAATCAGAATGTGACGATTAAAATTTCTGCAATACTTTATGAGGAAGGACGGGTGGTGAAAATCTGACACCCACAGGATACATTGAAAGCAAAACGGACAAGGTATGACAGCGGGGTACGTATTTGAAGTAGCTTGTGTAAATCAATATTGGTAGAAGTGATGATGAAAGCAAATGCTATTATGAGCTACAAGGGATTAGAGGAGGGTCATGATCCTCCACGTTCTGAAGGGAGACATTATATAGAGGATTTATACTTATTTTTGTTAGTAAAATAATATTTTAACTGAATATAAGATTAAAAAAATGAGAAAAGTTTTCTAAATCTAATATTTTTTAACAGCATGAAAATTATTGAAGAATTTCATGAATAAGAGCGTTGTTCATTTTTTAAATTCTTTTTCTACCGTTTTTCTACGAGAATTAGCCATGAAGGCATAGAATTATATTTGGCACGTTCTTTCACTTATTTTTAAGCAAATACCCCAACAAATACCGTAATCCCATTAATCAGAGTAAATAGTAACATGTGAACATAGGCTCTCATGATACGATAATGTGAATTATAGTAGAATAGCAGTATAGCCCGGCGTTGCTCGCGTGTAATGAAAGCTTTAAAACTAATCCATGGTCCTGGAGCTAAGACTCTTTGGACGTTGGTACGAAAGACTAAAAAGCAATAGTTGTTTCCAGTTAAAGCGAAACCGTAGACTGAAAGAAAAATGAATAGATGTAAGTCAAATTTTGATTTACTGGTATCGATATCAAATAAGTTTTTTTCTTCGTAAACTGAATTTTGAAGGCTAAATAAGTTCTCTGAGTAAATGGTATCATGGCTGAGACTAAGAACTGCAATTATACCTACTTAGAACCAAACCCAAAGCGAAAACTAAAATAAAAGGGCTGAAAAAATACAGAGATTCAGGCAGATAAACAGACACACACACACACATCTTGCCTTTTATATATATATATATATATATATATATATATATATATATATATATATTATCGATTTTCTGCACTATTGTAAGAACTGCAACCTTGAAACTTCTGGATATAGTTTCTTATGTCTTTGTCTATGAGTGTATCAAATTTGATTAAAATCGGACGACTCCTTCTATATCTTTTTCTGAGTGCATGAAATTTGATTAAAATCTGACCATTATCGATTTTCGATATTTATCGGAAGTACCTCGACACAAAACCTAGCTGAGAACACTCGCAGACGCTTATAGTACAACTGTGTCAATTTTGAAGAAAATCGGTTCAGCCGTTTCAGAGTCTATAAGTAACGGACACACACTGACACACAGACACACACACATACACAGACAAAATTCCATTTATAAATAAGTTTTGATAATAGATGGATTAGACAGTATATTTCAAAAATCATGGAGACATTTGACCATTTCTAGAATTTCAATTATAGATATGTATTGGGAATATATACAAAAGGTAATATCGACCACTGGACGGTGAAGTGGCAGACCACGATCCTTTAATAATGATAATAAGGGATATATAAGGGATAGAATTTTCAGATGTAACTCACGACTAAATCTGTCTCAAAGCACATCCACATTCAATGCAGAATCGGTGCAACGTTCCTCAGCTTCTGTGGGATTTTGGTAAAGATGACCCACCGGTGTTTCCCTGTCATCTCGGCTTGCAATGTAGCTAATTTGACATTACAGTATAGCGTGGTCTGATGAATCATTGTTCCAGGTATTCTAAGCTGTTGGGAGGGTTCCATTTAGCTAGGAGTCTATGGGTCCCAGTTGTTAACAAAACACTGTGCAGACCGGTATTAATTCCTTAATTTAATGTGATTTATTCCCACATGACATTTGTTAGGTCCTGCCTGTTTGCCAAAATAATCACTGATTAGTGATTACCACCTTGACGTACATCTTGACCATCTACGCCGATGACTTAACTATATATGGCCGAAAAATTCCATCTGAAAATTCCTAGGTTTCATTTGAATTCATTGCATTCATTTACGCTCAAATACCCTGGGAAGGTATTAATCCATCGTTTCTCCCTCCAGCTGTGGATTAAATAGCAGGGCAGATTGTGTTCTCTAAGCTTGGCTGGCAACCAGTCTACCGCATGAAAGTATTGGCAACCTACTACTGGATTCATGCTTCTTTCGAGTTATGATCGCCCAAGCGTGGCATTAACTGACTGATTCCCAGAATCTTGGGTTAGACTAGTATTGTAACGTATCATTGAACCCATTTGTACAGAGTTAGTTCAGCGAGCATGTTATTAAGTTCGTATAAAGCTCGTAGTTCTGGTTAATAATACTCTAAGAGAACACGGGAACAGAAGGTTGAGTGAAGAACATTTAATTATATCAGAGAAACAGATTAATAATACATTCATAGAGAATACTGTAGTTGAGTACGGCAATGCGTACGACAACGGGTTGCGACCTACTTTGTGACGACCGTTCCATTCAGCAGACGTTCTACCTATAGCGGCTGAAGAGTCCATGATCAACAATTAGTGTAGAGAAAGGTCGGTTGTTTTTTTACACAATAGAGCACTCGGGAAATTTCAAGGAAATAGTATGGCCAACACATTTACCCAGTCAAGCATATATGAGATGTGTGCGAAAATTCTATTTGCAGTTAAATTTTTTTATGGTAATTTACCCATGCAACTCTTTTAACTAGAAATAAGCAACAGTTTCTGCTTTGTGACAGAAGTTAATTCCAGCAGATAGCTCGGACAGCCGGACCAAACAGTCACGCTAATGACCTTCTCTTTTTATATATGTTTTGTATTACTGTTCATTGTTAATATTTTTAACTCTGTACCTTGTTTGTGTCTTTATTTCTGACCCCTAACAAGGCCTCAACGCATTTTCAGTTAAATTCCGGTAACTATAAATATTAGGGGACTATGGAAAACTTCATTTTTTCAGGGTTCTTCCATTTAGAGATTCTGGACTTTGTTTGGCTACAGGGACTTCGACACGAACCGAAACATATTCCATTATTTTTTGCATGTCAGTATATGCTTAGTGGGGGAGACAGCATTGAACATGGAATTATAACTATCAGTTTCACACCTCAAGAAATCTTCCGACTAAGCGTATCTGAAAATTGCTTGAGGCATGAAACTGACATTCTCTGTCAACACTGTCATTATCTACAAGCGCTCTATTTTCAGTATCGAGTAAACTTCTTAGAACGCCGCATTGATCGTCTACTTTTATTTTTTCTGACATCCAAGCTACTACACTACGACACGCTATATAAGCATTATATATATTACGTGTTTTAGAAGCTCAATTTTTCCCACTTTATTCTATAAGATCAGATAAACAAAGACTTATAAAAGAAAAGAAAAATGATACAATTAGAAAGAGCAGTCAAAGACCCCAAACCTCCGCCAAAGCAATACCAACATCATCTCAGCGATTAGCAAGATATCATTATTAAATGATTATTAAAATTAGAAAGAATACTGCAATTAACTTGACCGTATTTATGAGTGAAAATACAAAAAATAAACTCGACCTCTCTCAAAATTAAACTCACATGTAAAAGGAAACAGGAGAGGTAATTCAGAATTCAAAATGATCAGGTGGGTGAAATTGAGTATTTGGCATTTGAAAGGTAAAAATTATATCATATTATTAAAACCGGAAAAATAATCCAAAATCTTTATCCAACACTGGATCGAACACAAAATCTAATTAGTTCGTATAAGTCATTAGGCTAATCATCCCTGGAAGTTTCATCCGAATCTATCTAGTGAGTCTTGAGATATCTTGACCACGGACAGACAGGCAAACAAGCAGACGCACAAACAAACGCGACCAAATAAAATACCTCCGCCTTAAATTTAAAAGAGAATTTTTAATTTTGTCTAGTTTAAGGTAATCTGTCAGTTAGAGGATTATTTTTGGAATGGAATCATCAACATCAGCCTGTATGTAGTTATAGCTGAGAACCTGACTAGCTCTTTCCGTATACCTCGCTTGTGTGTTAACATTTGAGTCTTTTTTATGTATTTCCAGTTCATTCTGTGATGTGATAAAGTCTTCTTTTCTTTGTCTGCCTGTTCTTTTATCTTTTTTTAGCTTATCGCATGGTAGTGGAAAATGGTTACTTCTTGTGGCACGGTGGAGTAATGGTTAACGACTTGAACTGAGGAATCGGAGAGCCGAGTTCGAATTCCAGTTGAATTCATTACATTCACTTACATACTAATACCCTTGGGAAAAGTATGAATCCATTCCTTCTCAACTATGAGGAAATAGCAGAACAGATTGAGTTCTATAGCCTTAGGTGGCAACTGGTCTAGGGGAAGGAAAATCCTGAATTTAAAACCAGTCTAGAGAGGGTTTTTGCACCACCAGACTATCTATTTTAGTTGTTGTGCAGTAGATATCGACTCGGAACGACAAATCGGGGAGCCGAGTTCGAATTCCAGTTGAATTCCTAGCATTCACTTACGCACAAATAACCTTGGGAAAGGTATTAATATATCTCTTCCTTCCAGTTATGGGTTAAATAATTGGATTGATTGGGTTCTATAGCCTTGAGCGGCAACCAGTCCACCGCAGAAAGCAATCGCAATCTACTGCGGGATAATCTTCTGCTCAGTCAGTCAAGTCTCAAAAGAGACATGATCGCTCAAAGCGTGTATCATGTATGGCACTTAACTGACTGATATATCTTAAAATAACCAACTTGAAGCACTATGTTTCTTTTTTTAATTCCTTCTAAAAGTTTACACAGTCCTCTTCTCATACTTCTCTTATAGAATCCATAAAATTTACTAAAGTTTTTGCATGCTCGAGCAGTATTTCCTCGTTAAAATAATAATTGGAAGCTATAAACAGAAACTGATCCTTTAATAATGGACTCTATAGTTACGGTAAACGTTTTCAAGATAAAATGAGAAATGACAGAATTATGCTTCTGCGTAGAACGCATTATAATTGTTGCAAAGCGAAAACCCATAATTCGATATTAACAAACCCTCTATTCATCGTCGAGAAGACAAAGCTGAAATGATATTGTCACGTCACAAGTAGTAACCATTTTTCCAATCACGATTATGAATCCGGTGACTAACCATATTCGTAGCGGCACCATGACTGCAACCTCAGTAGAAGTGGTGTGTATTAGGCAAAATAACTTGACGGAGCCCAACCCTGTCCAGGCTCGTTTGAACTCATAGTTTTTAACTAGATCAGTTGTCAGCCAAAGTTATAGAGCCACTGCTGAACTTTTAGGGAGACCAAACAGTGGATAAAAGCAGAATTCACGATCTTCTTCTTCTTCTTCTTCTTCTTCTTCTTCTTCTTCTTCTTCTTCTTCTTCTTCTTCTATGTGCTCTGGTCCTTCAGGACGTAGGCGATCATGGCTTTCCACTTCTCCCTATCTCTGGTGGCTCTTAGCACACCTTCTCCTGTTACACCATGCACCCCTCATTCCATCATCCACCCGATTAGGTCCTTCAAATATGTTATCCGTTGCTTTCCCCTGTCTCTTTTAACCTGTATCTGGCCTGTTAGTATCAGATACTCCTAGCCCTCTTTCCTCATTGCATGTCACAGGAACTTCAGCTGTCTCTTCCTGATGCTCAGTATTAATTTCCTTTTCGTTTCCATCATTTTCAAAACCACATTATTGCTCACATGCTCGTTCCATGATATTCGCAGCATCCTTCTGTAGAAACACATTTCAGTTGCTTTAAGTTTTTCCTTCATCTTTGATGATATTGTCCAGCATTCACTGCCATATTGAAGAACTGACAGCACATAGTAATCCAGTACTCTCATCTTTGTTCACGATCACAAATCCCATAACTCGTTCCACAGTTTCTGTAGAAGTGGTGTATCTTGGATCACTTTCTGAGAGCTTAAAACGTCCTATCAAATTAATGAAACTGAAATTGTACCTTTCCAGTGCAAAGATTATGACATTCCTCAGAGTTCTTTTAGAAAATGTCCATATTTTAAACGAAATTTCTTAAATTATTTTTCCTTGTCAATCATTTAATTCTCGGAATGGCAAATTGATATTATCGACTTATTTTATTTGAAAGGAACTTAATTTAAACTAGAAAAAATTATTTTTTAAAGAATAAGATAGATGGGGAGAGGTGGCAAGGGTTGGAGCTAAGTGGATAAGAGATGGGAATTGACTTTGCATTTAATGTTTTGGAGGCTGTAGCCGTCAGGAAGGCAAGTATGTGGAAGGGAGTTCCACAGGCGAGAAGCACGAGAAAATAAAGCTTTTTTAAAATTCGTTTCCCCCCTTGAAAGACTTTACCGCCACTGATGTGCTGGGGTTACATGAGAGAGTTAAAGTTTTAAGCAGGAAAAGAGTGAAGACAAAGACAAACCTGCTACAGGGGGTGAAAGAGAAAGGGCAAGAGAAGGATATGAACACAGGAGTGAAGACAGTTACGAAGGTAGAGAGAAAGGAAAAACAGTATACATGGGTTGATGTAGAAAGAACTGGAGTCAAGTGAATAAGAGATGGGTATTGACTTTGCCTTTAAATTCCTGGAGGTTGTAGCTATCAGGTAAGCAAGTATATGTAAGGGAGGTCCACAGATGGAACATGCGAGAAAGAGAAGCTTATGGAGTAGAATTGTCGTTTGCATTTGGTTGATCTAACTGTGAAAAGGGAGGAACCTTGTTGCCAGTCTGGTTGCCTGAATAAATTCTTGTAAATGCGGCACCAGTGACCTAAGTTTGTCAGAGTAGAAGCCATGAAAATATTTATACAAGAGACACAGGGAAGTCACGTCCCGCCGATGAGAAAGTGGTTGGAGTCGTGCTGCCAGGTCAGCGCCAATCACATTACAGATTCTCCTTTGGAGCCTGTTGAGAACACTGAAACAAACAGCAAGGGCACCTGACCAGATATGACAATAGTATTACATGCACGGTCTGATGGTTGATTTCTATATGTGCAAAATGAATTCAGGCGAAAAAAATTCCTGGCCCGACACAGTGACCAAACTTCCTAGCAGTGGATTTAACTATTGATTTAATGTAGTGATTCCACTTGAGGTCGGAAGATAGGGTAAAGTCGAGGAGGCGCAGTGTCTTGCTTTCGGGGAAGACTTGCTTGGTCTATGCTTCTGGGTGGCAGAAGAGATTGGCCTGTGATGACAAAATGAAGAAAATAGTAGCAGAAAGATTTTGTTGCTCCAAATTTTCAAGAATGATCTACATACTTTGAAAAACTAGATTTTAAATCTTCTGTTTTTACAAAGATCCGAATGCTGACTATTCGTTTTTATTGAAACTTCAACCAGAAAATAGACTATAAACATATTGCAGTCTCTCTGAAAAGTAAGCCATCAAATTTCAATGGTGAAAGTTTTCATCAAAATATTTGAAATACGCAAAGGTATTCCAACAGAGTGACAATATTTACTTATTTATTCTAATATATCAGTAATTTTCTATTTGTTTTTCGCGTTTTCTGTTAACTAATCCGAAAAACTTTATTTTGGTTCCTGCTTTAGTCAAACAATCAATTAATATTTTGAAAAGAACTAACAATAGAGGAATCCTTCCATATGAAGGGCTTCAATGTGGATGAATTATTGGCGCCCGGTAATCTGTGATTCAGATTGCTTGTCCCATGATCAATATTTTCCACTTTTCATCTCTACATGTGACGTAAATGTCACGCAACATAACCAAACTCATGTCAAGAATTTTCAACACTTGATTCAGTTATTTCAAGTAGATTTTCTATTGGTATCAACTGAGAACTGGATTTCATGACGGTGTGGCATCGTGGAACGCCGGAAATCCCATGTTAAAGGTTCAATCAAACTTTTGCCTTTCAACATAAACTCCTAATGCCGAATATGTCGTTTATTTGCTTAGATATTAAATGAAAGAATCAATGAATTAAAAAAGTGTTCGTTTTGCTATTTTAAAAATGTACTTTCTGTGTGTGTGTGTGTGTGTGTGTGTGTGTGTGTGTGTGTGTGTGTGTGTGTGTGTGTGTTACCGTTACCTATACCGAAACGGCTGAACCGATTTTCTTGAAAATTTACACAGTTGTACTATAAGCGTCTGTGAGTGTTCTTAGCTAGGTTTTGTATAGAGGTACCCCCGATAAATATCGAAAATCGATAATCGAAAAAATCGGGTTATAGAAGGAGTGATCCGATTTTAATCAAATTTGATACACTCACAGACAAAGATATAAGAAACAATATTCAGAAGTTTCAAGGTTGCAGGTCTTACAATAGTGCAGAAAATCGATAATATATATATGTATAAAAGGCAACGATCCCGACTTGGCAGCTCAGATACAGTCACTTTCTCACTGGCGCAATGTGGCTTCCCTGTGTCTCTTCTAGAAATACTTTCACGGCTTCTGCTCCGATGAACTTAGCTCACTGGTGCCCTCTATAAATGTATTTACTCGAGCCACAAGACTAGCAACTAGGTCCCACCCTTTTACTGTGACACTATCAAATTGTAAACGCAAATTCTACTCCAGAAACTTCTTTGGTCGTATTTTCCCGCCTATGGAATTTCCCCGACAGCTATAATCTCCAAGAATTTAAATGCAAAATCAATAGTCATCTCCTATCTCACTAACTTGCATCCTCTCTCTCTCTCTCATGCTCCTTTCTCCATCCATTCCACTCTCATCAGTATTATCATCCTTCTCTTACCCACTCTCTGACACCCCTGTAACCTATCACTCTTTCTCATAACCTTCCTCCTATGTAACCCCGTCCGCACCAGTGGCAGTAAAATGCCTTGCTTGGGGCGATATGATTATAAAAGAAAATATGCTGATGTGCTCTTTTTTGTAGTTTTCAGTTGTTTTTTTTATTTTCTTTTGTCACTTCCAGGTTATTCATTTGGTAAACTATGTGTTAGTAGAATTGCAAGTGCAGATTTTATCAATACAAACGTTTATACATACATACATACATATATATATATATATATATATATATATATATATATATATATATATATACTTCAACACAAACGTTTGCGATAACCACCGGTAATTTTTTAAATTGGCCCCAAAATAGTTATTTCGTAATTTAAATAAGATAATTATTTTATGCATAGTGAAAAAAGCGAGACAAAATCTTTTTTTATCAGAAATTTCATATTGACAAAAAAAAAGTATTTTACGATTAAATTTGACTCTCGTCAAAATAACCTCCTTAGCCTTGATTACACATTTTTGGCAAGCGTTGCAAAGGCTTATCAAAGTATAAGTTTGAGAATTGATTGCATCTTTATTTTCAGAAAACCTAAGGGCTTTTTTTTCATTTTTTTAAAAATTCATCCCATACTAATTCTGAGAACTTCAAACTTTTGAATTATAATATATATATATATATATATATATATATATATCCACACACACACACACATATATATATATATATATATATATATATATATATATATAAAATAGATACCTAAAGAGCCAACAAACCTACCTAGGTTTTACCTAACCGGGTCTTCCTGAAGATCTGGTTAGGTGAAACCTAGGTAGTTTTGTTGGCTCTTTAGATTATCTATTTTGTCTGCTCTGCTTACGTATTGAGCACTTTTATTTTATTTTATAGATTACTCGTTTCATGTTTTTTTTTTTGGGCTACGTACTTTGACTGATGTTCACGTGTTTAGCTCTTACTTTATTTACATCCATTTTTCCTTTATACTAGGAGGGTTTTTCGAAACGAGTATAGTGATAAGTTTACATTTATATATATATATATATATATAATTTTTAATATAGTTTTTTTATTATTCTTACAATTTTTCTGTTTGGCAGAAGTAATGGAGGGCTAATATTTTCCATAGTGTCTATTATTTGAAGCACTTTCGGCCACTTCATTAGTCATTTGCAAGGAGTCTGTTGTTTAAGTGTTGCTAATTTCTTTTCAAATGTGTCTATTTGAAATGTAGCTGTTGTGAGGCCTAAATAGCATTAGCGGTTATTCCGAGCTGCGCGAAATGAACCTGAATACAAGTTTTCTACTTAAAAATATTCCTCCAAATCATCATTTTCGTTGTTGAATAAGGTGAGATTTTTACTGGGTGCCAGATGTGTTATGTAAAAGGCTGCTGTCACAGTCTTCGACTACGAGACCAATGGCGGATTATTGTGAGACCAACCAGAATATTTTCAATGGATTGCTGGGTAGCTTAATGTCTTTTTATGTCACTTTGTTCAGATAAGTGACACATGAGGCGTCTATTCAGCTATACCTAGCCTGTACTACAAAACCCCCTTCTATGATTATAATGATAACGATTACATCCAAAGTACTGATGTCAGTATACGAAATCTATTAAGTCTTGCCTTCTTTAACTTTTCGATGTCATATATTGTTATAACTCATATGAGTTTCGATTCCTCATCGCCACTGTTATAACCCTTTTTATAGCAGTTATAATACTTATGTCTTGCTTAGACTAGTCGCCGTAAACTCTGTTAAAAAACTCTAAACTGTTGCCAACGGTTTTTTCTAGACTCACTGGAGTTCGTTATTTAAGTGTTTAGACTAGTCCATTTGTGTGTTATTCACTTTACAACACATATCGCAAAATAAATTGTTCGAAACAACAGACAAACCACAAATTTACACATAGTACGTTGATGACATTTTTGTTTTCATGAAAAATAAGGACTAAATTACAAACCTAAAATCAATTTCGAAAAAAGAATCCTCACTACAATTTACGTACGAACCCAAAGTTAATAACAAAATCCCATTACTTGGCGTCGATATAGAATTAAAATCTAAAGTATTTATCAGGTACCCATATAAAAAACACCGTTACGAACTTTTGATTTCTAAACTATGATAGCCAATGCTCTGAAAGCGATTAAAAAAAACTTCCTAAACAGAGCACACCTAAATTATTTCCAGTGAATATTTCTGAGTGAACTCAAGCACATAAAACAGACATGAGCTATCAATAATTTTCCCATCGATAAATAAATAAAATTATTCTTACCAAAAATATATGATATCAAAATGCAATACAGCAAAACATCAAAATATTTTACTACAACCAGATTCACAATAATTACAAGGCAGCTGAAATTTGCAATATGACGATAGAAGTTAGTATTTGCATTAGTATGAAGAACAGATGGTCCTGTGGATAAAAGCGTTGGTTAGACCCAGTGACTTGACTCAAAGTGTTGTGAGTTCAATACATAGCGACAGCAGTGGAGAACAAAAACTTTGAGAGAAGAGTTAAATGAAGATAACTGAAACACCAGGAAGTCGCAAGGAACGAGAAACATCCATCTCTAAATTAAGGGTTTGGTTTAAAATTTCAACCATCTGAAGAAGGTCGGAACGTACAATGGCCGAAACCTCGGGAATATAACCATAAAGATATGGACAAATGTCCCAACAATGTAAATAAATAAATCCATCATCTCAAAAATATAAACAAAAATTAAGAATGCATGTATAACTTCTAAAGACACGTTTCTTAAGATTTAAAAGACGATTAAGAGGACTCATTAAGGAATAGCAGTTTATCAAATTGAAGGCATAAGATTGTCATCTGTAAAGGAAGAGCAGTTCATCAGATTTAAAATATAAGACAGTCATATATAAAGGGACAGCAGTTCCTTAGATTTAAGACATAAGTTTGTCATATGTAAGGGAAGATTAGTTCATCAGATTTAAGATATTTGATCGTCATATATAAAAGAACAACAATTCCTCAGATTTAATATATAAGATCGTCACATTTAAATATACATAAACGCACACACATATGCTGGGTAAATTGTCGCAATTTTATATGTTTAATTTCGTGCATGGGCATTGCTTGTTTTTGATTCTGTCGACTGCAAATTATAGTAATTTTAGTTTGGTACCGTCTGTGAGCGAAAGAGCATCATGACTCAATTCAGACAGAAATTTGGAAACGCCGTGCTAATTAGAATTGCCACTGGAAACACAAATAGAACACTTAAGTGTGTTTGGGTACCAACTTGAGGACAGTGATGTGGTTTTGTAAAGAGTTTGATGAGTCGAATGGTACTTACGAAAGTTTCTGGAGTAATCATTAGTAATGGCCACTTTATGCCCCTATACTTCTTACCACAGGGCCTCAGACTTAACAAGAAGGTCTACATCAAGTGCTTTGAAATGATACTGCTGCCATTGATCAAGGGGTGACTGCTGGAAGACTCTATTTTTGTTAACAGGACTCTCCACTATGCCACACAGCAGGAAAACACAGTCATTTCTGTCACACAATTTCTGCGATCATATCACCCATTACACCAGGCCCCCCCCCAACTTTCTTGACTGCAAACCCATTGATTATTATGTGTGGAGCTCTGTTAAGCGAGAAACCAACAAAACATCTTGTAGCACGCTTTATGGCAGTACTAGCAGTATAGCCCGGTGTTGCTCGGGTGCAATGAAAGCTTTAAAACTAATCCATGGTCCTGGAGCTCAGATTCTTTGGAGTTAGCACGAAAGACTAAAAAGCAATAGTTGTTTCCAGTTAAAGCGAAACCGTAGACTGAAAGAAAAATGAATGGATGTAAGAGACGCTTATAGTACAACTGTGTAAATTTTCAAGAAAATCGGTTCAGCCGTTTCGGAATCTATAGTAACGGGCCCACACACACAGAGCCAAAGTTACATTTATAAATAAGTTTAGATATTTAAAGAACACCGTTCAGATGAGTTGCAGAAGATTCCGAAGTTATTTGGCGTACGAAGGTTAAGCCAATGGCGATTTCATTGAGTAAAATTACTCTTCAGTATTTCAAGATATTTTTGTGCAATTTTTGTAACTATATCTGTAAAAATGAGATGTTAGTGTTATTTTCATTTTTTGCTTAATTCAGACGACAACTTTTGCATCACACTCTGTAGAAACGGGAACGTTCTGATATCTCCTTGCGTATATTTTCAGCTTAGAATGTCGTCACACAGGAGAAGAATATTGTGTCGTACTAATCTTTGAAGTTAAGAAGTGCCTGCGTTCAAAAATCAATGTTTAAACTCATTTTTTCACGTAAGTTTGAACCTGGAATCTAGACGCCAAAGAGAAATTTCGCATCTGTTTCGATCAAAAAAAAAAAGTTGTTTCGAAAATAAAATATATCGATACATGGATAAAAAAAGAAAAATCTACGAGAACGATAGTTGTATTTCAGATTTTATAAGTACAGAAGCATAATCACTGCAAGAGGTGCAGTAAAGTTGAAGCCGTTGGCTAGATCGATCTATCTATCTATCTATCTATCTATCTATCTATCTATCTATTCTAGACAGTAGTTATGTTCGATCCAAGTGATTAAAATTCAACGATTTACAAGTGACTAATATGCGTTGTGGTGCAGTGGATGTTGAGTCGGAACGACAAACCGGAGTGCAGAGTTCGAAGTCCAGTTGAATTCTTTGCATTCACTTACGCACAAATACCCTTAGGAAAGGTATTAATCAGTCTCTGCACTCTAGTTATGGGCTAAATAACAGGACAGATTGAGTTCTATAGCAGCGGTCGGCAACCAGTCTACCGCAGAAAGTAATGGCAACCTACTGAGGGATAACGTTCTGCCCAGTCAGTTATGTCTCTTACGTGCACTGAAAAGGAAGTATATTATTTTGCGATTAATGTGTAATGTGAAAAAAAATGTTTTTCAATTTTAGCCTTGGGATTTATTGATTAATTGATCTGTGTTTAATGGCATATCAACTCCTTTTGCGTCATTTTATGTCCAAATTTAAGTTTCCTGAGACTTTGGAAGTAATAAAAATGTTATAAATTATTCTACTTTTTTCAATTAAATACGTTGTAGATGATACTCAGCTTTTGTTCCTATATATGTTTTGTGTGGACATCGTCGTCGTCGTCGTCCTGCGGCCTCGGCCGAGATAGAACTCACTACACCCCTCCAGTATTCCCTGTGCATTTGGAATCCTGGCGCAGTTTATAGCGAAATTCATAATCTTGTCAAACAGCTGAATACTTGATGCTTCGCCAGGGCTACTAAGGCTGTTTTTATTGTGACGCCAACACTACATGGGTTGCCTCCAGGTCACATCCCGTTATTTAATCCATAACTGGAGGGAAGTGACGGATTAATATTTTTTCCAAGGGTACCAGTGCTTAAGTGAATGCAGGGTACCCAACTGGAATTCGAACCCGGCTCACCGATTTCTCTTTCCAAGCCTACATCCACTGCACCACATCGCACATCCGTCACTGTGTGTGGACATAATTGCTACATGTTTAGCAATTATGTCTTATGTTGTAGTTTTGTCAAGATATATTTTGGAATACTGTTTGATTTCTTTAATAAATTGTAGGATATTATATCGATTAATGTCCAGAAAGGGTTATTCTATGTCGGTTGTTTAGTTGATTTTGTTTAACGATATATCAACCTTTATAGGTTAATTACTGGTGAAAGTTCAACATATTTAACGCAATTTTTTAATGATAAAATTTAATGACTTCAAAAGTAACTAGTAGTCACTTCTCTTGAAAATAGACAGAATTTGGCATCTTGGTGTTACCAAGTTAACCTATAGAATGCCCAATATTCTTTGAAAGATTAGATGTCAGTTTCAGTCAGTCAGTCAGTTAAGTGCCATACGTGAAACACGCTTAGGCGATCATGTCCCGAAAGAGACACGACCGACTGGGCAGAAACGTTATCACACAGTAGGTTGTCATTACTTTATACGGTAGACTAGTTAATAGCCAAGGCTATAGAAATTAATCTGTCCTGCTATTTAACCCATAACTGGAGGGAAGAAACGAATTAATACCTTCCCCAAGGGTATTTGCGCGTAAGCGAACACAAGGAATTCAACTGGAATTTCTCGTTCCAAGTCGATATCTACTGCACCACAACGCATATACGGATGTCAGTTTACCTGGAAAGAAACAATGCAGTTATTAATAAGTAGAGTTGGAATTAATGTATGCGAGATTTTACAACTCTAGGATCCCACCTTCATAGTCAGCTGATGAACTTTTTAGCCGACTCTGATAAGTTTATTTAATATTATATATTACGTCCAATAAACCAACCCCCACCCCAAAACAAACAAATTAAAAAAAAAACATAGTTTTTCTACTCAAATAAGAGTATACAGTAAATTAGCGCTTATGGTAAGAAAGATGTATTAAAATTTAATAATTATATATATATACATATATATATATATATATATATATATATATATATATATTAATGTATGTTTCATTAAATAATATAAACGAGTTTTGTTTATTTATTTTATGTTAATTTTTTTCATATTCTCTCATAAGCTTAATAGTATTGTCATTAAATAATGAAAGAAAAGCACAATATTGATACATAATTTTTAATTATCCAATCTGAGCTTTCGGTTTACATAAACCATTTTCAAAGATGTCAATTTCATTATATATTTAAGCACGGACAATCCATAATGACAAAAAATACTTTCTAAATAAATAATTTTCACCATTTATTTTATATCACCTGAAGAAGGACAGTATTATTCTAAAACATAGATCAAAACATATTAATGAAATCAGTGGGTATACATGGATCTGACACATATCAATGGGTACATGTTTTTAATTGGAGGTTCGTGATTTGTTAATATTGTTAATATCTCTTAATGCTTTCCATGTATCGACTCATTGTGATAAAGGATAGAAATTTTATGTTTAAAAATAATTATATGATGTGTATTAAAGTTCTTGCAGTATTAAGGCACGAAATAATTGATTTCAGCACACACACAAGTATATATATATATATATATAAATTAGTAAAAAAGAAAAGTTTACAGATAATTTATTCCATGTAAGTTAAGCAGAAGGAAAAAAATTCTATCATCTGGGAATGAAAATGTAATTCACAATCTTGCTTTCATTGACTGGTTGCACGAATGTTAAATTAGCTTCTGCGAGAAATCTGTCAGGTGGGCCAGATTGAAGATGATCCAATATGTTAATTCCATGATACCAGCCACCCACATCTCAAGGTCTTGAATCAAGATAACTCAAGTCAATCATTCTGACAACTCAATCGTCTTTCCTATTTGCCTCTTTCCTACTTATAATCATACCTCACAATACTCAGTGTCCTCTCAGTAACTAGCAGGTAGCCAGTGTTCAGTCGAGGTAAAGGATAGGAATTTGCACTGCAATTCAGATAAAAAATTGTTGGGCTATTTAATGTCGAAAACGGCTTCTTATTAGACTTTATGTGCGTTGTGGTGCAGTGGATATTGTCTCAGAAAGACAAACCAGGGATCAGTGTTCGAATTCCAGTTGATTTCTTTACATTCACTTACGCGCAAATAACCTTGGGAAAGATACTAATCCGTTTCTTCCCTCCAGTTATGGGTTAAATAACAGAACAGATTGGGTTCTACAGCTTTGGCTGGAAACCAATCTACCGCATAAAATAATGGCAATCTACTGCGCGAAAATCTTCTTCAGTCATGTTTCTTTCGAGACATGATCACACTAGCGTATATCACGTATGGCACTGAACTAACAGAATGATTAGACTTGATGTGCGTTGTGAAGCATTGAATATCGGCTCGGAATCAAAAATCAGAGAGCCAATCTCGAATTACAGTGTTGTATGGAGTATTATTAGGTTGTCCCAAAAGTTCGTAAACACTTGCGAAATGGGTCTATCTGGTCCAGCACAATCGAGACAAGCGATGGGTTCAGAAAGGGCAAGAGACACTGTCGGTTCCAAAGCAAGATCGATTCGAGCAAGAAAGTCATGTTGTGCGTTTGATGGAACTTTGAAGGAATCGTGCATTTTGAGTTGGTTCCGAATGGTCGTGCCATCAGTGCTGAACCTTACTGTCAGCAACTTGAACGGGTATACGAAAAGTTGAAGCAAAAGTGTCCGGCTCAACCGAAAGCCCGCTTTGATGCAGCAGGACAATGACAAGTCACACACTGCCAGGCAGACCCAAAACAAGTTTGAAGAGCTGGACGGCGTTGAGGTTCTGCCACATCCAGCCTACAGTCCTGACGGTGCTCCATCAGATTACGGCCTTTTCCGCTCAATGCAACACTTTCTGAAGGGCCACCGATTCGATTCGTTTGATAAAATCGAGGAAGCCTGTCAAGAATTCTTTGGTTCGAAGCCGGCTGAATGGTACTTTGACCAGATCCGAAAGCTTGCAGATCGATGGCAGAAAGTCTTGGAAAATGGCCTTTATTTTGAGCAATAATTTTTGTTGTTTTTGCGAGTAAAATTTCAATATTTTGTAAGTGTTTTCTGGTAACCTTAGATTACTTGGAGAGCAAAATTTCAATTTTTTGCAAGTGTTTACGAACTTTTGGGACAACCTAATAATTAAATCAAGCAAATCTACATTTTGCTTTTGCACAGTCTTTGGGAAGGGATTCTGTTCTGAGCTTCTGGCAATTTTACCTTGAAACGAGGAAGAACCTGTAAAAGATTTTACCCATATTTTAAGACTCATTTAAACGAGCGCATTTTATACATTGAAGTAACCCCATTAATAATGTCAACAGATGAAGCAGCCGTTTTGTAGCTACTACATGAGTGGGTAAATATTTTTGACAGAATTGACGGCTTGTGAACTAAATCAGTTTTTAAAATGTTTACTATTAGTATGTGTGTGGTGATGCAGTGAATATCGGCTCGGAACGAGAAATCGGAGTGCCGAGTTTGAATTCCAGTTGAATTCGTTGCATTCACTTATGCGCAAATACCCTTGGGAAATGTGTAAATCTGTCGATTCTCCCTCTATCTATGGATTAAATTGCAGGGTAGTTGGGTTCTATAGCCTTGGCTGGCAATCAGTTTACCGTAGAAAGTAATAAAAATCTACTGCGGGAAAATCTTCTGCCTATTCAGTCATATCTCTTTCGATACATGATCGCCTAAGCATGTATCACGTATGGCACTTAACTGACTGACAGAACATAATAGTTGGAAACAATTAAAGCTTCTACTGGGGGAATCGGTTTTCTATTGTAATGAAGTAATAAACAGATCCCCCACTTATTACTACTTAATATAATGATATAATCCATCTCTTCTCACTCCAGCTATGAGCTAAATGGCAGGATAGATTGGGGTGACAACCAGTCTAACACAGAAAGCAATGGCAACCTACTGCGGGAAAATCTCCTGCCCAGTCAGTCATGTCTCTCTCGAGACATGATCGCCCAAGCGTTTATCACGTATGGCACTTATCTGACTGACTAGACATGAAAATATAGAAAAACTTTAGTACGGTTTATACATGAGTTTATTGGTCTAAATGAATTGTACTTATAATTGAGTGTATAAGTAATATTGATTGTGTTGATTAATATTGATTAACTGCCGATCTGTTCGACCGTCGAGATAGGTTCGATCTTGCCCGTTAGATTTGCTAACCTCGCGTCGTCTTGTGGGAATCGAAAGAGAGTTGGCGGGAGGAAAAGTTGAGGGATAGGCTGATCTGTCATTTGATGTTAGACGTTGTCTCCAAGTGAGACTTACCTACCTACGAGACGGTGCAAGATGATCACTAAAAGAAATATATTGCTTTTATTTTCAGTTTTGTCTCTCTTGCGATGGGCCTTTCCCAGTTTTTCACAAACCGACTTGAACGACAAAACAGACTGAAAGGTCGATAAAAATTATATATATATATATATATATATATATATATATAGTGTATCGAGACAGCAAATAATTTTCTAAACATATGCCGTTAAATATAAGAGACAATGAATGTCTGTTATGTTTAAACATGAGCCGTTCTAAACGTCGTATTTTGGCTTTAATTTCAGTTGAAAATAAAGACAAAATTTCTCCAACATTTGGATAATTTTTTATTAATTTGGTTCTATCACGCGGTGTGACGTCATAGAACCGCATTGCAAATTTGCGAATTGCGTTTGTTATTTTTTGGTAACTATTGCCGTTGCCTAGCGAAGTTTTATGTCAACACAAAATAAAATCGTCGCTGATGGTGGATGTTATTGTTTTACCATCTTAATAACCTCTCTGAAGATGGCTCATGTGAGTCGAAAGCTTAGAACCAAATTAATACGCATATTTTATTGTCATAGAATTTGCCATGCGTTTATTCAATTATTAACTGAAGAATTAAGATTCATCAGAATATTAAAATAAGAAAACCGTGAAATTTTCACAGGTTAAAACTAGAAATATATATGAAATATATAAATATAATCGTCGGAAGAATACTGTAGGCTATCCACATCACTGACATGTATATACAGTTAATCAAGCAAAAAGACAACGCACAAGGCCTGCTGATTTCGTTTAGCAGAAAACAGACTGTCACCTCTGGGTAGCCACGTCAATATCACTGATATTGAGCACTTTAGCCCATAAATATATCATAACTTATAATTACATTTCGTCGTTCACACACACACACACACACACACACACACACACACACACATATATATATATATATATATATATAACATAGTGATGATCCACGTATACTGTCTTAATATGTATAGGGAAAACTACTAAAAAGTTGTAAGTTTAAAAATGTATTTTTTTTGACAGTATTTGTTTAGTTCTGTCATTATATTTTATATTTCAGACCGGCCTCGGTCCTTCATCTGAAACAAATGATTTTAAAATTTAAATTAGAAACGTATTTCACGAGAGCGGCCGTGGAGAGAGATTGTTTACATCACGTGACACAGAAAGCGACAGATTCCTTTAAAAAATATTTGTAAGCGTAAACCTATCTTTAATAATACTTATAAATTTCATTTTAGAGAAAATTTGTTAAATTGTATCTGAAAAAATGTTTAGCTATTGAAATATTTGTAAAGATTCAAAATACCTAAGTCCTTATTCAACCCTAGCTTGTGTGTATTTAATTTTAAAATCCAGTATTTTTCTTTCTTTCTGCGTGTGTGTAGAACTAAAATCGGAGTCTATTAGTAAACATTTGCAGTTTTCTAAAGTGTGACCCGATTGATTGAAATGAACTGCTATTGGGGAATATTGGTTGTTCTGTCGTATGCTAAGTTTGTGATTATTGAAACGAAATTTAAAGCTATAACCAGATTCTCCAATATATCCACTATTTGGACATATTGAACAGAAGAGAAAATATATAATGTTTTGGCTGTCACAGGTGAGGCGTGGTGGGTGCAATTTAATTTTGGTGTTGGGTACAGAGCATATTGTGTCGTTTACTAAATGTTTACAAATTAAACACCGAGGTTTCTGACATTTGAAATTCCCTGATAGGTTTGTATTTTTTTAGATATTTGGTAGAAGTGAGGATAGTTGATAGGTTGGGTGTTTGTTTCATTGCATTTATGGGTGGTTTATCGAAAATGTCTTTGATTTTTTTGTTTGATTGGAGGTTCTTGTAATCATTTTTAAATTTTTGATAAGTGTGTGGTTAAAAACCATGGGAATTCGGTTGTTGTTTTTTCTTTTCTTGTATGTGAGAAGTGTGTTACGATTTATGTGGATGGTTTTATTTAGTGCTTCTTTTATTATTATTTTTGGGTATTTACACTTTAGAAATTGCTTTGTTAGGTTGTTAATGTTGTTTAGAAAATCTGGATGGTCTGAGCATATGCGTTTGATTCTTAGAAATGCACTGTATACGATAGACTTTTTTTAATTTAAGGAGATTACGACTGTTAAAGTGTAGAAATTTATGTTGGTTTGTGGGTTTGTTGTATAGGCTGATGGAAAGTATATGGTTGTTTAATTTTATCATGACGTCTAAGAAAGGGACGGATGTGTATGAGTACACCATGGTAAATTTAATTTTATTGTGGAAATTGTTGCAGAAAGTAAAGAAGTTTTTTTAATTTTCCTAATCCATGAGTCCATAATAAGAAAATGTCATCAGTGTATCTAAAATAATGTGATGGTTGATGTTGTGAATTGTCTAGTATCTTTCTTTCTAGAATGTGCATAAAGATATTGGCATAACTAGGTGCCATTTTCGTGCCTATTGCTATGCCACTAATCTGTAAATAGTGTTTGTTGTTGAATTTAAAATTATTATGTGTTAAAATGAAAGTTATTAATTGGCATATATCTGTAATTTGGTTGTTAGGTAGTTTGCTTTTACTAAGGAACTCATGGCAAGCTGATACTCCTTCCACATGTGGAATGTTCGTGTACAGAGACGTAACATCCATCGTTACTAAGATATTATAATCGTGGACTAAGTTAATGTTTTGTAATTTGTTGAGAAAGTCAGTAGTGTCTCTAATATAACTAGGTATGTCAGGCAATAAAGGTTTTAGGATATTGTCTATGTACCCAGATATAAGTTCCGTGAGGGTACCAATGCCTGATATTATGGGTCTGGCAGGTGGTGTGATATTAAGGGCTTTTGAAATTTTATAGATCTCTTCATTATTTGATTGTTTATTATGATGTGGGTTGGATGAAGAGGTGTTAGGGTGTTTTTCTGAAATGATTTTAAATAACTTTAATCCAAAAGGAATAGTAGGAAGGTAAATCCCAAAGGCCAGATCCTAATTATTATTAATATTTTAATATTAAAAAATGATACAGATGGAGAGCTCAATGTAATTAAAATTACAGAGCTAATTATAAAAGAAAATACATTTCGATGTTCAAAACTGTTGAATGATCATTTCAACATGAAATCCCTAAGAGAGATTTCACATCTCATTGGCAACTAACACATTTCAAAATCTTTTTCCAAAAATTAATACATGCATTTGTTCTTCATCAGTGGAAATAAAGGTGGTGTATGTGTTGTGGCCTGTTAGGGCCAGGAAGGAAGAAAGACACGAAAAGAAGGTAAGTTGAACCAGTGTATTGGAATAACAGAACATATATACAAAATAAGAGTGTTATTATACAGCAGATAGAATTGTCTGTCTCGAATGCCTCATTGGAAGACTCGTAGGTTAGTATTTATAAAGGAGGAAGAGTTCATTCCGATGTAGATAGGGGACCATAACAGTATGGAAATTGCCTTTGGTTTTTGAATTACCCTCGTACACACACACACACACACACACACACACACACACACACGCACATATATATATATATATATATATATATATATATATATATATATATATATATCAGGCCAGCGTATGTGTAAATGTTGAAAAGATTCTTTTGAGAGTGGCCAATGCCCCAACAGAAAATATCCTAATTGAAAATATTTACCAAACTGCTTGTTTGTACGCCAACTTGGTTGGCATCAGATAAAAGAAACGGAATATTTGCGTTGGGCATAACTTGAAGAGAGACCCAAACGCGCTAAAGATGGAAATATCTTAGATATTCGTTGTTATTTAACTTTAGAATACATTATTTGGCAAAGTGAATCAAACATAACCGATTTATATTATAGGGTTACACAGCTGGGATAACAATGATCTTGAACAAAAGTCCAACATCCCTTACCAAGTATTCCAAGAAACATAAATTATGATCTGCAAATGAAATAAAAGCAATTATGGCATCTATTCTAAATCCTTCACAAAAATTCAGGAAATTAAATTCGTAAATTTTTTTTTTAATCATCTCACCCCAAGCAAGGCTTTCCACTGCCACTATTGCGCATGGAGCTACAAAGGGGAAGGTAAAGAGAAGGAGTGGTTAGACATAGGGAATGTCAGGAGGAAGGTGACAGATGAGTAAGGATAGCGAGGATGAGGGTTGGGCAGATGGGAAGAGTGCTTGATAGAATGGGAGCAGGTTAGTGTGTTAGGAGGTGTCTATTGACCTTACATTTAAACTCCTGGAGATTGTAGCCGTCGGGGAAGCAATCGTTTGGAAGAGAATTCCACAGTCGGGAAGTGCGAGGAAAGAAACTGTTGGAGTAGAAGTTACGGCTGCATTTTATCGGTTTCACTGTAAAAGGGTGGAATCTAGTTGCTAATCTAGTATCTCGTGCAAATTCGTATTTAGGGGGCACTAGTGATCTAAGTTCATCGGAGCAGAAGCCGAGAAAGTATTTATAGAAGAGACACAGGGAAGCCACATCGCGCCGATGGGAGAGAGACTGCAGGCGGTCTGCCAAGTCGGTATCTATCACATTACAGACCCTCCTCTGAACCTTATCGAGAAGCCCGAAGAGAACAGTAGGGGCACCCGACCAGATATGGCAGCAGTATTCAATGCACGGGCGGATGGTAGATTTATAAATGTGCAGGATAGATTTAGACGGAAAAAACTTCCGGGCCCTACCTAGAGAACCGACTTTCATAGCAGCGGATTTAGCAATGGATTCGATATAGTCATTCCATTTGAGGTCCGCTGAAAGTGTGATACCAAGGAGGTGTAGTGTTTTACTCTCTGGGAGGCAAGCCTGGTCCATGCTAATGGGAGGTAGGTGAGATTGTCGATGATGGTTAATTGAGAGTAACTTCGTTTTAATAGCATTAAAATTTACTAGCCATTTCTTACCCCAGTCCAATATGGATTGGAGGTCTTTTTCAATCTCGGCCGCGAGGTTAGCTTTGACGCCTACACCAGATTTTTGTTGAAGTCGAGAGTAAAATGTGGTTTCATCGGCGTACAAACCTATTTGGGCTCTTATGGAATCAGGGAGATCATTAATGTATATCAGGAAGAGTGTAGGACCTAAGATGGAGCCTTGGGGGACACCTCCGTTTGTATGGTAGTTCTGAGAGGCATGTCCGTTTAATACCACCTTCATTGTGCGGTTAGAGAGGAATGACTGGATTAGTTGAAACAAATGTCCAGTTATACCATAGCTCCGCAGTTTACATAG
This sequence comes from Ascarosepion bandense, assembly GCA_037127315.1. Taxonomy (NCBI): domain Eukaryota; kingdom Metazoa; phylum Mollusca; class Cephalopoda; order Sepiida; family Sepiidae; genus Ascarosepion; species Ascarosepion bandense. The sequence continues at coordinate 5,868,239 of JBBBDQ010000478.1, forward strand.
AAGGCCAGCATGCCATACTCTGTTGAACGCCTTAGATATATCCACTGCAACGGTTCGGGCTTCGCCATTCCTGTCGAGTGCCTGGTATATGTACTCGGTGATGGTCGTTAGCATATCAGCAGTAGACCTGGTGAAGCGGAAACCATATTGCTTGTCCGAGAGGAGCCTATGTGCTGTGAGATGCTGAACCACATCGGCGTTGATAATGGCTTCGAACACTTTGCCAAAGATCGGAAGAAGGCTGATAGGGCGGTAATTTGCAGGGTCAGAGGGTTCTCCAGTGTTTTTAAATATAGGAACTACAGAAGAAGATTTCCAACAGGCAGGAAAGCAGGAAGCAGATAGGCTGAGGTTGTAGAGCTTAGAAATGACAGAGGAGAGTTCAGGGGCACATTTCTTTAAGACTATGGTTGGGATTCCGTCACCACCGATCGCTTTGTGAGGGTCAAGTTTTAAGATTGTCTTAGAGACAAGCGAACGTGTAATGTGGACATCATTCAGTTGTGCCTCGGTTCTAGATGAGAAGTCGGGTGTAAAAACTCCAGATTAGTCCAGACTTGAATTGTTCGACAATCTGCGGGCAAAGCATTCAGCCTTATCTGCTGGGGAGGTGAGGATCTCAAATTTGTTGATTAGTGGGGGTATTGTGGACTTGCTCTTGTTAAGTACTCTTTTACAGAGTCGCCAGTAGTCTTTGGAGCCGAATTTAGAGCATGCTATGCGTTGCTTCATTCTGGCAGCAAACAACATCTTAGCTTCGTTAAGTATCCTTTTACACTTATTACGAGCTGAAGTGAAAAGGAGCCTGTTTTGGTCCGACGCGTAGTTACGATAGAGTCGGAAGAAATGATTCCGGTGGGCAATGGCAGCCGAGCAAGCGGGTGAGAACCATGGAGACGAATGAGATTTAAGCTGGAATTTCCTAGCAGGGATGAAGGCATCGATGCCAGCCTTAACCCAGGAGGAGACCTCGGGTGCACATTCTTCGATGGGAAGACTAAAGACGTTGTTCCAAGGGATGTCACAGAGGAAGTCTCGGAACGAATCCCAGTCTGCTCTTTGATAGCAGTAGGATATTCTACTTGTCTGGGTTTCATGGGTCGGGCGGGAGTGGAGTGAAATATTGACGGACACTACAGTGTGGTCAGAGTTTCCGAGTGGGCAGAGTTGTCTGGTAGTGCAAGAGTCTGGGATGGAAGTGAAGCAGAGGTCTAGAAGTGAGTCCCTTCCATTAGGGTTGTCGGAGAAACGTGTGGGGAAGTCCACTACTTGCGTAAGGGATTGGGTGATTGAAAAGTTCATGGTGTGGACACCAGCAGGGTCAGTGACAGCGTTCTTCAGCCACTTGGTGTGGTGGGCGTTACAGTCACCAAACACGAATACATGGGCAGAGGGATGGGAAGAAATGACTTTGTAAATATTGTCAGAAATGATGTCAAGTAACGAACAGTCAGGGGAGGAAGGAGAGCGGTAGAGAAAGAAGAGATAGCTAATCGAGCTGAGAAGTGAGAGGCGGAAGCACATAAAAGAATGATCTGGGGATTCAAAAGATGACACCCTAGCTAAGGGAAGGTGTTTGCTGACATAGACACCAAGCCCATGCATATGAACATTGGAGTTATTCCTGAAGAGGGGAAGGTAGCCAGGAACGTAGAACTCAGATGAGGGGATAGAAGGGTTAAGATTAGTTTCCCATAGGGCTAATATATCAGGTGAGTTATTATGGAGGAAAGAATCCATGCTGGGGAAATTGGTGCGGATGCCGCGTATGTTAGTGAAAGAGATGCAGACAGGTTTACTAGATACTTTGAATACCTTACTGTATGGATCAATTCTAACAAATCTAAACTCATTTATAAATGGAACTTTGTGTGCGTGCGTGTGCGTGCGTGTGTGTGTGTGTATGTGTGTGTGTGCGTGTATGCGTGTGTGTTTGTCCGTCACCTATAGACTCCGAAACGGCTGAACCGATTTTCTTGAAAAATCTAGGTTTTGTGTCGAGGTACCCCCAATAAAAATCGGGTTATAGAAGGAGTGGTCCGATTTTAATCAAATTTGATACACTCGTAGACAAAGAGTATGTCTGTTTATCTGTCTGTATGTCCTTTATACAAATCCACAATTTTTATCCGATTCTCACCAAAATCCACACAAATATTCTTTAGGCCGAGTCTGAGCTCCAGGACCATGGATTAGTTTTAAAGCTTTCATTACACCTGAGCAACGCCGGGCTATACTGCTAGTCTAATATAAGAGATATGGAAACCGAACATACGCCGCTGGCAGTGGTTTCTGCCGAACATCGCAAATTGTTCCAAATTCAAAAGAAAATGTACATTCTTTAGTAGTATACTTAAACAGACTTGTCAGATCAAGAATTTTATATGGATGTCATGTATGGCGCTCAAACTATCCAGAAATATCTAAACTGTCAACTGTATACAACCGTTTTTTTTGTGTCAACGATAAAAAATGGTTATGAGATAATGAAGCTTGTAGTTCTTAGCGAAAGTTATCCTTCTTCGAGTTTCGTGGACTGGCAGTACATATTCACAAGCAAACGACTGTACCAAATAACAGAAACCGTATCACTGGAGGAATTTCGACAATAGCAGCAACTAAAATGGATATCATATGTATTCGCTCAAAGAGAAAATAATGACATAATCATGGTAGTGATACTGGACACTACTTCAAATAAAAGGTTGAGAAGGAACCCACCCATGAATAATGGAGAGAGCGATAACTAACCTGACTTTAAAAAGGCAGTAGCACTGGCTACTCAGTCAAAGATTGCCGAATGTTTCCTTGTAAGGAAACAGCTATATTAACATTACCATTATGGGATTCGATGCTGTTTTTTAATAAGGTTCAGAACATCAATATTAATAGATGTAAATATTTACATTATTCACAATGTTTTGCCACCCGTCTTTTTCCGGTGTCAAATCGTAGTAAATGCTTGGTACTATATCTTTACGATACCGGGTTGGCCGATGGTTTCGTGATTACCACATGTTCTAGACTAATTGTTCTCTGATTCCTTCCGCGCCCACGTTGTTTCTTAAGATCCGCGAAAGGGGGGATGGATACAATTCAGTCGATGGAGTGCTGAATTTGGCGTCGGAGTAGAAGAATAGTTGCCACACCATCAAAGAAATGAAGAAAAGCGTTTGTTATAAACAGTAACAAACATTTATTTACACTGGTATACAATAATTCCTTATCAAGTTAAAACAGACACCTCCAAGTGAGGGGTGAATGTAGTTGACTGGCGGAAAAAGTTTCTTTAACTCGAAGAAATCTTAACTGCAATTAGGCAGTGTCAATGATGGAGTATGCAGTGGCAACGGATTCGGTTCTGGGTAGCGAAAAATGACCGACTCGATTTTTTGCTCTGGGTGTTCTCTATTTATGGGCCCGAATCCCGAATAATTAGCTCCTGGTTGGTCAGCCAATAGGGATCACCGGCCAATGGCTATCGTCGTAACAATCCCTCTGGGTTGCATCCGATTGGTTTATATAATCAGCCAATTAGTCGCAGTCAACGGGGTGGGCTAACAAGAAGCAGGCCCTGTGGTTGGTTGATCAATGATTTATTACCTTGTGCCATACTTGCACTCAATCCCCGGGTGAAGCAACCCACCTGTTTGCCACGCTCAAAATATGTTTATATTTTGAAATTGAAGTAATTTTTGACATGTCATTACACCTGCAGAGTGTTTTGTTTTAGTGACAGTTTATAGGTCAGCTTTCCGCTTGGGTCTAGATATCTTTATACTTAATGACCTCGGTTTACTGCACCTGGTTCTTAAAAATGTTGGATATCCAGAATGAACTTATTTTCATAATGGTTTAATAAATTAATTATTATAATGATTTAATTAATTATTATTTAAATAATTTTTATTTAATTAATTTCGCCAGTCAACTTTTTGACACTTGAATGAAAGTGTCATACGGTTGTGGAAATTGAGTGGAACCAGAATGCCAGTTCAGAACCCGTAACATTGCAGATTCTCAAGATTTCATCAAACATTTATAGCAGAAGAATCATACTAGATGTGATAGCAACATTCAAAGGCCTCAGTTCCCTTCCCACTACAATGACATATCTTCCCTCTGGTTTTTCTATAAATACTTTCATGGTAATTGCTTTGATGAACGTCCCGCTATCATACTTGGACTTTATTAATTCAAGCGCAGTACTATATTGGCGGCAAGGTCTCATCATTTTGCGATTGAAATGGCTAAATATAATCGTAAGTCCTATTCTTCTTGCATCGCATTTCTTGCTTTTCTCTTTCAGCTTCCAGCTTCCAGCTTCCAAGTCAACCTCTATCTTAAATGCAATGTCAGCCATTATCTTCATAATTTTAAATCATTTATTGTTTTATCTCCTTAATAATGTTTTTTCTCTCATATTCTGATACTCGGTTACCTTTCCTCTTACGTCTTATCGGCTTTATTGCCTTACTTGGGATGAAAGAATAAAGAAAGTGTAAAAAGTTCAAAATAAGTATTGATTATATATATATATATATATATATTCTTACTTTTACGTACCACAAAAAAATCTTAATCGGAATAAATAAGGCTTATTGTTTCATGCACCTTTTTTTCTGCTTTCAAGTCCCCCGTCTCTTTTACCAACAATCAGTCAGTTAAGTGCCATACGTGATACACTCATTGGGAAATTATGTCTCAAAAGAGACATGTCTGACTGGGTAGAAAATTATCCCACAATAGATTGTCATTGCTTTCTGCGGTTGACTGGTAGGCAGCCAAGGCTATAGAACCCAATTTGTCCTATTATTTAACTCATAACTGGGGCGGGGGCGGATAAATGGATTATTACCTTTCCAAAAGGGTATTTGTGCGTAAGTGAATATAAAGAATTCAACTGGAATCCGAACTCGGTACCCCTATTTGTCGTTCCGAGTCGATATTTAAACTTTTTTTTAACTAAATCAAAATTTAGCACAATGTTTTTTTAAAGAGAGAATTAAATCAATGTAGAAATTAGCTTTGCAATAAAAAAATGCCCATCATTTCTGTTTATTTCCTCCATTCTGTTAACTAACTCCTATCATTAAGACAAGTTTCTTCATTTTTAATAGTGACAATCATGGCTCCCCACAACTACCAGTTCTTTGAAGCTCTTAGTAAAGCTTGTCTGTTTGCTCTCACTCCCTCGTTTTTCATTATTTACACAACTTTCTTTAGTAGGTTATCTGCTGCTTTCTTCTGTTCGGCTTGCTTTCAATAGTCCCTTTGGGTGTTAAATTATCCAAGCCTTCTTTCATCTTCTCTTTGTTTCTGACGAAAGGTTCTTGCTTTTTAGTACTTCGTTTAGTTTTTGGAAGACGTCTTTCGCTATTTCAATGCTTCAATTTCAGTGTCGCCTTTTTCGTCCTTTTTAAAACGTTTTCTCGTGATAGAATTTCTCCTGAAAAGGGACCAGAAACGCGAGAATAAACAAAACAAACAAGAATTTCAGAAGTTATTATTTTTGTTACTAATGTTCTCCTAATACAATAACTAAGTACCACTCAAGGTAGAGTGATACTTAATAGAGATGTTGCAAAGGCGCGTGAAGAGATAGCAAATGTTGCATATTATGAGGATATGTAGAATAAATAACGGTTGATTCTCAACATAGAGGTTAAAATGGTAAGGATCCGAGAAGGATCTCCTAGGCGGGTCCGTTCCACATTTCAACACTTCTAGGTAAGAAACTGAGAGGAACTTGCTTCTTCCTAATGGAAGAGGATGAGTCGATTTAGTGTTCGCGACGTGGTGGGTCCTATCTGTGAAGGTCTGAACTAGTAGAACAAAGAAATTTAGTTCACCCGATCATCTGTCACGAAAAGAGCGCGATGTTAGCAACATTTGAAGTATGGGGAAGTGGTTGAAGATTAGAAAATAATTCATCACTCATAATACCGCACAAACGATTTTGGACTCGCTTGACGCTGGAAAGTGAAGATTGGGTAGCTCCAGCTCAGATGTTGCAGCAGTACACTATCGTTGGCCAGATCTGGTTCTTTTTGTGTATAGAGCATAGCAGAAGGAGTCGGGTACTTTATGGAGCAGTAAGGAGTATCAACCTATTCTTTTTTAACTGTATTTAGCGATGGATAGTATATACGAGTACCATTTGTCTGGTGTCATCTTCAGTCCTAATAGATGGGCGAGACTGTCTGTAATATGGAGGAAGTAAACGAAATATCGTTCTTGAGTTTCACAATACGACGTTCCATGATATATAACTACAACATGTCAATACCAGCCGTTTGATCTCAAACATAAAGTTAAACCTGGAAAAAAGAAATCGATGATAAAGATTTTACTGATGAGCTGGGACACACTTTAAAGACATTTTCAAGAAATGCTTAAAGATTTGAATAGTTTCAGAGTTGGATCTGGCATTTAATCAATATCAAATGCATTTTGAGATATATAGTTAGGTGCTAATAGAAATCAGTGTGATTTATGTTCATCTAGAATTAAATTAATACAAGTCAGATGTATGCTCCGATCTTATTCAGATAATAAAAAATTTGAACCAAACCTCTTATTTTGATCACTTGGATATAGAATTATTTTTCCATATGCGATGCCATTTCCAGATGTCGTGTAATTATCTCCCTTTAACTCAACTCTCTAAGTTATTTATTCATCACTGCTGTAGCCAGGTATTGAACTCACGAATCTTTGGGTCGAGTCATTAGAACTTATCCAACGCCTATATCCACTGAGAGATGCGGCCTTGAGGACACATGCCCCAGCAGAGCGTACAACGGCTGAAAAGTCCTAAACATGTCAATAAAGATTAGGACGACAGTCTGAACAGTGTAAATAATCTAAAGACTTCCTAATCTCAGAAATATTGGCAGATATTTTGTCTTCACATCCGTTATTTACTGAATTCTAATCCTTTTTTTTTAATTCTAGTGGACACTTCCGTGACTGTTTGTCGATGAAATATTCAAACTATTTTCATTTAAATTCTGAGTGGTTTCGGATCCATGACACTGGCCTAAAATGAGAACAACTTTCCCTTCTCCAAAACTAACAATTGTTTTTTTTTTTTTAGTAGGTGAGGACATCAAGCCTAAAATACAATATACTTAGGTAGCTAAAATATGTCTTTAAAGAAAAAAATACTTAGGTAGCTAAAATATGTCTTTAAAGAAAAAATACATTAAATATTGCATCAACTAATTTTGATTCCTGGGATTAAAAAAATGAAGCATGCGCACCATAAGGACTTTGATAAAACACGATTCCTCTGCTTTTCAGTTCTTTTTGAAACGACCAAAAATTTATTTGAAGAATGTATTTTTAAATATAGGCCGAAATGATAAAATGTTCTATGCTCTCCATAGAATTAAATACCGAAAATTTGGCCCCAATAGGAAGAATAACGTTATGCATTTTCGAATTTATCGAAAAAAAACTGATAAAAAAATGGAAAATTGAGAATTATGCTTTAAATAATGATGAACGCGGACAGATGTATTAATTCTTGGCCGTAGTCGTAAAATCGAACAATCGTAAGTCGCAGAAGTCGTAAGTTGACGACGTCCTGTACAAAATGTAAAGATGTGGTAAGTGTTATAACAGAGAATGGAGAGTTCGATATTGAATTTCAAAGGCGCATTCGGATAGTGGAAGGTGTATACCGAAAGCTAAGTAAAAAAAAAAAAGGAAAATTTCGTTAGAGACAAGGAAAGAGTACTCAACTTTTACAAATCAGTCCTACTAGACCATCACATCAGATGAAAGAAGAAATGGAAGCAACAGAAATGTGATTCTACAGGAGGATGCTGAGAATACGAAGGACCGAATATGGGAATAACAACGAATATTTAGAGAAAATCGAAGCAAAAAATTAACTATTACTTAACGTCGGGAAGAGACAGTTAAAATGTCTATGGCACCTACTGAGGAAAGACAGCTTGGAAAATTTGCTACTCACAAGACAGACAGAAGGCAAGAGGGACAGACCAAAACAGTGGATAAAATTGAGTAAATGGAGGACGGAACAGGGTTTAGAAGAAATAATAAAAAGACAAAATAAAATTTTAAAAGTTGAAAGAGATAGGAAATTGTGGAGAGCCACGGATACATATCCTAATGATACATGAAACAAAGAAAAAGAAAACGAAAATAACTTTTGCAGAAAAAATGTGTCATTAGAAATAAGTGACCATATTTTAACGCTGTCTGTATTTGAACATGTTACTCTAGCATTCGTTTTATCGCTTAACAGCAAATAGATCGTTATTTTGTGCAACTTAATTCCGTTTCGGCATAAAAAAATAGATGTTGCAGGAAAAATATCTGATGATGATAAACTAAAATTTCCAATTATTTTTTCCCACAAGTTGCCTTTAATTCTGAGTACTTAATGTTGTATACCAAAACACGCAGGGAAGAATATTGTCGACGTTGAGTAATTAAGGTAAGACTTTACCACAGATAGATTAGAACTTATAATGTAAAGCTGTTTCTTTTTATGTTAAAATCCAGAGCAATACGATTTGATGTTTTTACTTACAATTATATCTTTGTGTCTTTGCATAACAATCTAACAACAACTCGCTTTTCCTGGGAGCGGGGCATAATATTGGGATAAAAAAAAAAAAAAAATTATGGTATAAAAAGATTTTGAGAGACGCTGGGAAAGAGTCAGGTGTCTCTCTATGCCAATTCTATTTTCATAGTTATAGATGTGATCAGATGAGTACAAATCTCTACACACACACACACACACACACACACACACACACACACGCACATACATATTTACAGAGTAAGAGAGAGAGGAAAAGAGAGAGGGAGAGAGAGATTCATTTGCAAAGAAACAAAAAAGACAGATAAAACTGTAACGAAGAGAACAAATTTATTTTGTATAAGGTTCCTGGGTAGTGATTAATGTTCAGTAATATAAACATTTTTAAGTTCATTTTTCTCTTTATACTTTGGTTCATTCTCTCGAATTCTCCGTAATTTGAACAGTTAAGATTATGGCTGCCGTTATGAAATCCTGGGAGATATCGAGGGTTTTCCGTAATGTTCTCTCTACTATAATAAAGAACGTTTGTATATATATATATATAAGAAAAATTAAAGTAGACACATTATTTCATGGCAAATAAATTTATATTTGCTCTATTTATATTTATATACATATATATTTAGAGCTTATTTAGAGAGTTATCCTGTCACTGTATGTCCAGGATACTTCTTTGGATTCTTCTATACCCACACGGCATGCTGATATATATATATATATATATACACACACACACACACACATATATATATATATAAGTAGCCTATGACAAGTTTTTAACTAGGAGAAATAGATTACATCCAATTTCAAAATTTAATTACATAATCCCAACTCAACATAAATAAACAGTATTTGAAGCTAGTATGGAGTAAGCCCTTCATTTGCTAGTTTAAGGGATTTTATTCGATTTTTCATGGATTTTATCAAGTTATCAACAATATTTTGCCACTCCTTTAGCAATGTTTCTTAAAGGGTTGCCACTGACTTAATTTTAGTTTCACGCTCTCTAAGTTTTCAGTCAATGTGTCTCCGAACACGTTCTATTATATTCATTTTAGGATTTGGGCTGACCATAGCATTGACTTTATTCCTTGCCATTCCTTCCAGGCTTTTACTACTTTGTTCGTATGATATGGCGCGCTATCTTCTTGAAAAATATAGACATTCTTGTCAATCTGATTGGTTTCAAATAATGCAAGTCGTCTTTTCTCTAATATTTGACAGTATTTTGAACAATTCATCCACCTCATCAACAAGAATCATCTCAGATTTTCCTCCAACCCAGACAGCACCTTACACCATTACTCTAATCCCTCTATATTTCACGGTTGTGCCAAGTTTTGTTTTGATTTTTTCTATAAACCTGTCTCGAATTCAAATGTTGGCAGAATTTACTTTCATCTGACCAAATTACGGACTGCCGAAATTCAAAGCTTCGCTCTCGAATCCTCTATACGTCTGTTGTTGTTAACCTCTAAAATCAAGAGCTTTCTTGCAACTCTTCTTTGATAGCCTAGCTCTTTCAGATTCTTACTTCGTATACTGACATTCCCATTGCTGTTGGCGACATCTTTGATGCTCTGACGACGGTTTCTGTTGACTTCCCTTTTCGAAGCGCTTTTCTTTCACCCGGACACGATGCTTGGTCTTCCTGAACGTCTAAAAAACGAGAATGACCTTCTTTATTAAATTTCTTGATGATATTATTAACAGTTTGATGACTAACCTTGAAAGACCTACGAATTTCTCTATTTGACTTGCTACACTTATGCCGTCCTGTTATGTACCCTATTTAAAATTTCTTTACTTCTGTGAACTTCCACTTCTATCGTTCATAGATGAGAGTAGCTTGATATTAACACAGTATTGTCTGAAAAAAAAAAGAGAAGAAACAAGAGACGTTCTTCTTCTTCTTCTATGTGCCCTGTCCCTTCAGGACGTAGGCGATCATGGATCTCCACGTCTCCCTATCCCTTGTGGCTCTTAGTATGTTTGCTCCTGTTGCTCCTGGCAACCCCCGTTCCGTCATCCACCTGATCAGGCCCTGCAAATATGTTATCCGCTGCCTTCCTCTGTCTCTCCTTCCTTCTATCTGACCAGTCAGTATCAGGTTCTCCAGGCTTTCCTTCCTCATTGCATGTCCCAGGAACTTCAGTTGTCTCTTCCTGATGCTCAGCATCAATTTCCTTTTTGTTGCCATTCTTTCTAACACTTCGTCGTTGCTTGTATGCTCAGTCCACGATATCCGTAGCATCCTTCTGTAGAACCACATTTCGGCCGCTTCCAGTTTTGTCCTCATTTTCGATGATATTGTCCAGCATTCACAGCCGTACTGAAGAACTGACATCACGTAGCAGTCTAGCACTCTTTTCTTCGTTTCTATTGAGATCTTCCTGTGTGTTAGTATTTTGCTCATCTTCTGGAACGCGTCCTTTGCCATGCCAATTCGCCTTCGGATCTCCGTGTCGCACTTTCCATCTCCTGTTAGGACACTTCCTAGGTACTTAAATTCTTGGACTTGTTTGATTCTGTTATCCCCCACCTGTATTTGGCATTTTGGGTTGTATCTTTTGCTGATGACCATGCACTCAGTTTTCTTAAAGTTTATTTGTAGTCCCATCTTGTCACTCTCCACTGCTACTTTCTGTATGAGATCTTGCAGTTTCCTTTCCGTGTCCGCAATCAGTACTGTATCGTCCGCGTATCTTATGTTGTTCAGGTTGTGGCCTCCAATAATAAATCCTGGTGTGTCATCTAGGGTCCTCAAAATATTCTCGCTGTATAGGTTGAACAAATCCGGTGAAAAGACACAGCCTTGTCTTACGCCTTTTTCTATCTTTGTGTATCTACTGAGATCGTTACCTGTCCGTATGCAGGCCGTTTGCTGCCAGTACAGACTCTAAAATTACTGTTTGAGTTTCAGTTTTGTTTAATGGCATATCAACCTCTGTGGGTTATTTAATGCCAAAAATGTGGGCTTTTATGGTATTATTTTAATGTTCAGTTATAGTGAATAAGGTTGACTTAGTCACATTTGAATGATTTGTTTTTGTTTTTATTCTGTCTTATTTTAGAAAACTGAGAATGTTTTCTAGTTTCGAGAATAAGTTTTCCTTAAAAAATTTGTTATGACAATAATTTTTCTTCAACAATGTATTGATGATAATATTTTTCCTTCAATGTATATTTTCTATAAAAGTATATTTTTATGTATATATTTCTATAAAGGTGTAATTTTATGCTAGCATAGTGTTTAAATATTGCTTCTATCTTGTGCCTTTACTATATATCTCTAGATTCTCGAGAAAAATCTGAAGAACATGTGCAATATTATCGGTTCTGACCTGGCATCTCAGCTTCAGCCACTTTCCCATCGTCGTGAGATGACTTTCCTCAGTCATTTCTATAAATATTTTCCTGTTTTTGTTTATTGTGTGAGACTACATCTATGATAATTAGAATTTTGACGTTCCACTCTACTTAAAAAAAAAGATTAGGATGGAATTAGAAAGTAAGTCCCCTATTAAAAAAAAAGATTAGGATGGAATTAGAAAGTAAGTCCCCTATTAAAAAAAAAGATTAGGATGGAATTAGAAAGTAAGTCCCCTATTAAAAAAAAAAGATTAGGATGGAATTAGAAAGTAAGTCCCCTATTAAAAAAAAAAGATTAGGATGGAATTAGAAAGTAAGTCCCCTATTAAAAAAAAAGATTAGGATGGAATTAGAAAGTAAGTCCCCTATTAAAAAAAAAGATTAGGATGGAATTAGAAAGTAAGTCCCCTATTAAAAAAAAAGATTAGGATGGAATTAGAAAGTAAGTCCCCTATTAAAAAAAAAAGATTAGGATGGAATTAGAAAGTAAGTCCCCTATTAAAAAAAAAAGATTAGGATGGAATTAGAAAGTAAGTCCCCTATTAAAAAAAAAAGATTAGGATGGAATTAGAAAGTAAGTCCCCTATTAAAAAAAAAAGATTAGGATGGAATTAGAAAGTAAGTCCCCTATTAAAAAAAAAAGATTAGGATGGAATTAGAAAGTAAGTCCCCTATTAAAAAAAAAAGATTAGGATGGAATTAGAAAGTAAGTCCCCTATTAAAAAAAAAAAGATTAGGATGGAATTAGAAAGTAAGTCCCCTATTAAAAAAAAAAATTAGGATGGAATTAGAAAGTAAGTCCCCTATTAAAAAAAAAAGATTAGGATGGAATTAGAAAGTAAGTCCCCTATTAAAAAAAAAGATTAGGATGGAATTAGAAAGTAAGTCCCCTATTAATACCGAAAACACAGATAACAGTCAATAGAGACGAGAAACATATTTTCCTGAAAACTTGTTTAAAGAGAAATGTCTCATAAATTTAGTTTTGTTATATATGTTAATATAGTGCCTTCGTTTTTTTGATAAATATGGAGCGTAAAAGGCTGATGTAGACCGTCTATACATACCCCGTAAAGAAGGTAGAAGAGGTCCTATTCAGCTAGAATTGTCATACAAGACAACAACTATTGGCTTACTAACAAACATAGGTACAACAAAGGACTGGATGATACAATTAGTCAAGCAACATGAAGAAAGAAAAAAAATTCAATAATAAAAGAAGGCAGTAAATACAAATAAGATTTACATTTAGTAGATTCTGTAAAAAAAGCAAAACAGAAGCCAAGAACAAACTATTGCGGCAAAAAATATGAAAAAGAAAGGCAAGGATAAAAGATCTTGAACAGATGAAACACCGCTGGCAAGACAAACCTCTGCATGGCCAATATCCAGAGCGTGCCAATAAATCCAATGTGGATAAAGTTAATACTCATCGATGGTTACGTGCATCTGGATTAAAGTCTGAGACTGAAGGCTTTATTCTTGCAGCACAAGACCAAAAGGAACTAGGAACTTTCAGGCAAATATTATACATAATAATGTGGATCCAAAATGCAGGTTCTGTGATAAACACCAAGAAACAATAGACCATCTAATATCAGGATGTTCTGTACTTACCCCAAATGAATATAAAAACCGTCACGATAAAGTGGGGCAATATTTACATTGGGCAATATGCAAACATTATGGAAAAGCTGTAGGCAAACACTGGTATGAACATCACCCAGCACCGGTTACAGAAATAGAAGATGTAACCATTCTATGGGATTACACCATCTACACAGACAGAAAAATTGAAGCAAACAGGCCAGACATTATTGTTAAAAACCAGAAGGAGAAAACTTGTCTATTAATTGATATGGCTTGTCCAGCGGATTGTAACATAGCAACCAAGGAATTTGAAAAACTGCCAAATTTAAAAATCTGGAAATTGAAATAAAAAAAATGTAGAAATTGAAAACAAGAATAATAGCAGTGATAGTAGGTGCACTTGGAATGATAAAAAATGAAACAAAACATTGAAAGAATCCCTGGAAACCCCAGCTTAAGAGATATACGAAAAATTGTCTTGTTAAGTACAGCTCACACACTAAGGAGAACTTTGTCTATGTAACGCTAGGAATGATATGGGAGATAGAAGAAAACATGAAATGGAGACATGACAACACACCACGATCTGCCTTAGGTCTTCCTGCAGACTTGGTAGGTAGTGAGACCATAGCAGAAATCGAATTATGATGAAAAATGACATAATAATAATAATAATAATAATAATAATAATAATAAGAAGAAGAAGAAGAAGAAGAAGAAGAAAGAGTTATAGCGTCAGTGGCTGAGGAAGTTCTAACAGAGATCGATTCGGATGTTGTTGCTAGACAGAAAGTATTATCAGAATGTTCTGTAAAGAATGTTTGTATTCGTGAAAATTTGGCAAATCCGAATATTGATGAAGCAGTGGATAAAAAACTTCTGCTTATGAAAGAAATATTCCTTTAATCGTTTAGATCCGGAGAATATGTGTCCTTTGATGTCGAAGTACATGAAAGTTGTAAGAAAGCTGTAAAATAAAAAAAATAATTAGCTTGAAATAACTCTGCTCTTTCTCTAACCACGAAAATATATACCGAATTTCTTTTCTTGAAACCAAATAGAACTCTCCTATTCGTAAATCCTTATTTTGTTGTATGGAGATGTCACAAACATCTTACGTCTTGTTGGAATAATCTAATTTAAAATTTCGTCGAAGCAAGAAAAACAAAAAGGAAAAACAAACCCCCCGAAAAAGACATACAAAAATTAAAACATTGAATAAAAACCAAAACTAAACAAAACAGCAAAGAAGAGGCCAAATTAAAATCAACCAAAAAACAAATAAAAAAACAGAAGAAAAACATAAATATTAAGATAGCCAAATTTTTTAACGCCTACTTTTCAAATCTGATTTTCCTTAGCAGTAGACAAAAACACATCACTAATTACCACTGCAGGAATTACGCAGACAGGCTCTTCTTTACGCTTAAAAATCCGAACATTTTTCATGTTGACTTGATTAGTTATTTATGAAAGAAAATTTAATATTCCCCACCAATTTGTCAATATCACTAAATAATTAAGTAGACATCGACAAATAGAAATTTTAATACGAATTTAAATTGCATCATTATTTGCAGAATCTCTGCCACATTCTTATATTAAACATTAACTTTTAACGCATTAAATATCAATTAATCTTCATATTCTTGCAGGGTTATCTTGTTAACAATCAACTTACAAGAAAGGCTTTAAGCAATATAAATATATAGTAAATTTAGCCTAGCTTGGCACAATAAGATAGGTCAACTCAGAAGATTCACTGATCTCATTACATACGGGAATATGTATACAAGAGGAAAAAGTTATTACAGAGATAGAGCATCGACAGTGTTTTTATATGAACGTATAAGAAAAGACAGTGCGAGATGAGATGAGGAAGGAAGGCTTGGAGAATTTGATACTCACAGGTCAGACAGAAGGAAAGAAACACAGAGGAAAGCAGAGGATAACATATTTGACGGGCCTGAGCGGATGGGTGGCGAAGCGGGGTTTGGGCGGGGTAACAAGAGAAAGCGTGCTAAGAGTCACCAGGAATAGGGAGACGTGGAAAAGTCTGATCGCTTACGTCCTGAAGGAACATGGCACATAGAAGAAGAAGAAGAAGAAGAAGAAGAAGAAGAAGAAGAAGAAGAAGAAGTTTGAAATGTTTTGAAATAGGGAGCACCCGACCAGATATGGCAACAGGAGCACCCGACCAGATTTGGTAATAGTATTCAATGCACGGACGAATGTTAGATCTTTAAATGTGCAAGATGAATTCAAACAAGAATAACAATATGTCCCGACACAGTGACCCAATTTTCCTAGCTGTAGATTTAGTCACAGGTTTGATGTAGTCGGTTGATCAGGTCAGTTGAAATAGTGAGGCCAAAGATGTGCAGACTACTGCTCTCCAAGAAAGCTTCTCTCTGATAATTAAAGATCAGTTTCGTTTTGGTGTCATTACAAAGCCATTTTCTACCCCAGTCCATCACTTATTGGAAGGCTCTTTTCGAGAGCAGCAGAGAAGTTTTCTTTTTCAGTTTTATTTTCACTTATTTCTTTTATTTTGGCTTCTTCTTTGCTGTTTTTGTTTAGTTTTACTTCTTTGTTGAATGTTTCATTTTTTCGTATGCCTTTTTTCTGTAGAATTGTTTGTTTTGTGTTTTTCATTTTATTTTTCTTGTGTCGGAGACATTTTAAATGGCCATGATATTTGAAAAGTGTGATACTAATTAAAAGAGACAGAAAAATATACAATCTATCTATTTATCTATCTATCTATCTATCTATCTATCTATCTATCTATCTATCTATCTATCTAGTAAATCTGCCAAGCCTATAAAAGTAAACCTGGCGCTGCTGCTCTCGAAAAAGCCCTCCAATCAGTGATAGATTCGGGTAGGAAATGGCTTGTAAATTTTAATGTCTAAAACAAAACTGACCTCTTTTAATCACCATAGAGAAGCTTTCATACCAGCCGACAGAATAGATGACGCTAGTGTGTTGGAGAGTAACAGTCTGCACATCCTTGGCCTCACAACTTCAACTGATCTGAAGGGGAACGACTACATCATATCTGTTGCTGTATCTACTGCTAGGAAGGCCGAGTCACTGTATCGAAACAGTTTTTACTCGTCTGAATCCATTTTGCGCCTGTAAAGATCTAACATTCGTCTGTGCATTGAATACTCTTGCGTATATCTGGTTGAGGGCTCCATCTATTCATCTCAAAGTTCTCGAAAATATCCAAAGAGGGATCTGCAATATGATCGGTCGTGTGTTGGCATCTCGAATTCAACCATTTTCTCTTTTATATGATGTGGCTTTCTTCTGTCTTTTCTGGAAATATTTTAATGGCAACTGCTCTGATGCACTGTTTTTACTGGTGCCCGACTACATAAACTTAAGTATGTTACTAGACTAGCAACTAGGTCCCAGCCTTTTACCATTGAATGAGTTAAAGATAACCGCATCTTTACTCGAATAGTTTATTTTCTTGTACCTCCTGTTCGTGAAAGTTCCTTCCGTTTCCTTAGTTCTCTGATAGCTAAAATCTCCCCAAATATAAATGCAACGTCAATTGCATCTTGAATCTCCTTGAATCCAATGCATCTTTTATCATTTCTGCTAACCCCTGTACCCAGTTCATTCTCTCATTAAAACCCCCTGCTCACTTGTGGAGGTCCCACCGCTTTGCGTTGAGTGAAAGGATATATATAATTTTGGGAATGCTGAATTCAAATCTGGCATCATTTTTTACCAATCACCTCACGTTTTTGATATATAAAACTGTTGTGGGATCACCCTTTTTTCTATGATAATAAACTCGACTTGAGTATACATATACTCCTGGCATAGTGTGATTCTTCAGATCCGTTGGAGTTACAGTATGAGTACCGTAAATGTCCGTAAGTTACCGAGAGATACCGAAGTTACACCGAGAATACCGCGTCAGTAGTCATAGTAGCTCTGAGCTCTACTCAGCCAGAATAGTATTACGCGGATATACTAATTCCAGCACGGCTTCCCTTCAAAGACATATATATATATATATATATATATATATATATATATATATATATATATATATATATTCCTTACTAATCGTCTTCTTGGATTACTAACCTGCGTTCCAGTTGTATCTTTACTTTTAATATAACCTATTTTCTATCTCAAAATTCTGTTTTGTTGTTCTGTATTTTATGCGGTTCCTCACCCGGAATCCACAACAAAAACCTTGCATTTTACATGATATGAAGATTGTGCTCATAATTTAAAAAAAAAAACAGAAAATAATTATTAAGGTGTTAACAACAAGTTACAAGCGGAAGTGTAATGTACATAACTATGTAAGAATTAAGTTTGATGATAAGAAAATATGTACAAAAATCCATTTATTCCAGCAGCCACTCTATGGCATAATTTTCTTCATCTTTGATGATCTTTGATGTACAGCTTCGGGAACATCTCTTATGAAGGTCTTATCAAGGTTGAATCCAATCTACCTTGGTAACCTTCGTCCATTATTTTAATGTCTTGATAAAAGCGTTCAATTTGCTCTTCACTCACATCACCCAGGTTTTCTGGAAACTTGTCCAATTGACCTTGATGCTCATTCTAAATCCATAAGCTTGTAAACTCAATAGTAGATCCTTTTTAATATCTTGGTACTTGTCAGCTTTAATGTTTCCAAGAAAATGATTCACCAAGTCAGAAAATTCAGTCTAAGCTTTGGAGTTTTTATAGGGAATTTGTGCACACTTCTGATTGGCTGTTAATTAAGATGTAATCTCAAATTATTTCCTGAGTAGAATCAAGAAGTAATGCCTAAATCACTTCCTGATTAGGATCAAATATGAATACCTAATTCACTTCTTGGTTAGAACCAGTAAGTAATGTATATACAAAAAACCGTGTTAATGAGTGCTCTTGGTTATTTTATAGTGTACACAATAAATGCAAAAATGAATTCTATATATAACACATATCTCAAAATTATGTATCTACAATAACATCTATACAGTAACTTGATCAGTAGATTTTTTCTGTGATTCGATTGCTTGTTAGTATTCTTTTACTTATCATTATAATCTTACCTATCCTATAAATGAGACATCATACAACATACAATGTAATTTATTTCAAGAATTATATTAAATCTATTAAAAGCTTAACACGCAAAATGTGACAATGTACAGCCAAAAAGTCTACAAATTGTGCTAAAATGATTATTTTCGACAAAATGCATGAAGATGTGGTATACTGATATGACAAAAGTGTGATGTGATAAAGCAAATCTAAGACCAGATTTGGATTCAGCAACCCAAGATTAGTCTAACATCAGTCTAAATCAGTCTAAATCAATCTAAAATCAGGTCTAAAATCAGTCTAAAATCAGTCAAAATCAGTCTAAATTAGTCTAAATCAGTCTAAAATCAGGTCTAAAATCAGTCTAAAATCAGTCTAAAATCAGTCAAAATCAGTCAAAATCAGTCAAAATCAGTCTAAATTAGTCTAAATCAGTCTAAAATCAGGTCTAAAATCACTCTAAAATCAGTCTAAAATCAGGTCTAAAATCACTCTAAAATCAGGTCTAAAATCAGTCTAAAATCAGTCTAAAATCAGGTCTAACTCTTCATGCCAGAAAAAAAAATTGTTGATCAGTGAAATAAATGAACACAAGGTCATAAATAGGAAATTAAATTTCAAAATTAAACAATAAAATTATATATATGTATATTTCAAAGAATGCAACTCCTCGAAGACGACAAGATATATGAAAAAATAAATTAACACAAGGTCATAAAAGGAACGTGAAAATTTCAAACCGAAACAAAGAAATTGTTAAAAAATGAAGACAATTTGTGGTTAAAACTCATTGAGCATCAGTCGAAAATACCCATCGTTTACGGATTAACAAAATGTACAAATCAGATATCCTGTTGAGATCCATTAAATCCAGAATAATTAACGCTCCTAAGCCGACCAAGCATAGAGATGAACACCATATGGAAACATATGGAGTGCCAGAAAAAATCATTAGTGAAAAAAATTGCAATATGAGCTCTGGTAAAAATACTAGAGAAACAATTAACATCAAAAATACTAGAGAAAACTAGTAACATCAAAAAATTACAATATAAACTCTGGCAAAACAGTTTACTCGTCATTAGGTTTATATAAATTCTGTTTTTCTTGCAGCTTAATGAGTCACATTACAAAACTGATTGTCAGAATCCTGATGAATAGAGCGAGAAGCAGAATCAGGCCAGAGATAGGACAGGAACAGTGCGGGTTCGTCAAAGACACTGGAACAAGGAACGCCATATTCATGATTAGGATGCTCTCTGAAAGGGCACTACAAATGAAGAAAGACTTGTACCTATGCTTCATTGATTACGCGAAAGCATTCGACAAAATACGACACAAAGAATTGATGGAAATGATAGGAAACCTCGACATTTTCGGCAAAGATATAAGAATAATCAAGAATCTCTACTGGCAGCAAACGGCCTGCATACGGACAGGTAACGACCTCAGTAGATACACAAAGATAGAAAAAGGCGTAAGACAAGGCTGTGTCTTTTCACCGGATTTGTTCAACCTATACAGCGAGAATATTTTGAGGACCCTAGATGACACACCAGGATTTATTATTGGAGGCCACAACCTGAACAACATAAGATACGCGGACGATACCGTACTGATTGCGGACACGGAAAGGAAACTGCAAGATCTCATACAGAAAGTAGCAGTGGAGAGTGACAAGATGGGACTACAAATAAACTTTAAGAAAACTGAGTGCATGGTCATCAGCAAAAGATACAACCCAAAATGCCAAATACAGGTGGGGGATAACAGAATCAAACAAGTCCAAGAATTTAAGTACCTAGGAAGTGTTCTAACAGGAGATGGAAAGTGCGACACGGAGATCCGAAGGCGAATTGGCATGGCAAAGGACGCGTTCCAGAAGATGAGCAAAATACTAACACACAGGAAGATCTCAATAGAAACGAAGAAAAGAGTGCTAGACTGCTACGTGATGTCAGTTCTTCAGTACGGCTGTGAATGCTGGACAATATCATCGAAAATGAGGACAAAACTGGAAGCGGCCGAAATGTGGTTCTACAGAAGGATGCTACGGATATCGTGGACTGAGCATACAAGCAACGACGAAGTGTTAGAAAGAATGGCAACAAAAAGGAAATTGATGCTGAGCATCAGGAAGAGACAACTGAAGTTCCTGGGACATGCAATGAGGAAGGAAAGCCTGGAGAACCTGATACTGACTGGTCAGATAGAAGGAAGGAGAGACAGAGGAAGGCAGCGGATAACATATTTGCAGGGCCTGATCAGGTGGATGACGGAACGGGGGTTGCCAGGAGCAACAGGAGCAAAAATACTAAGAGCCACAAGGGATAGGGAGACGTGGAGATCCATGATCGCCTACGTCCTGAAGGGACAAGGCACATAGAAGAAGAAGAAGAAGAAGAAGAAGAAGAAGAAGGACACACGGCCCAATAGATATAGACGTTGGTTAGTTTCTGTGACTTGATCCAAAGAGTTGTGAGTTCAATACCAGGCTACAGCAGTGGTGAACGAGTAACTTGCAGTGTTAGAAGGAGATAACTCATGACTTCCAATCGTGGCACTACGCAATTGTATTAAAGGGTTCGGTTAAAAGTCCCTAGCACCTGAAGAAGGCCGGAGCGTACAACGGCCAAAACGTCGTACAAATGGCAACAAAGATGAGGACAATAGTTTGAATAAGCTGATTTTTCTGGGGAAAATACTTTGACAAAAGTCTACTTCGCGGTTTAATAATTTCTTTAATTTAATTTTATAGTACTTCATCGGAAATAATATTTTTTATAAAATTTTCTTTAAAATAATTGGTATTTTATGTCAAATAATAAAACATTTAATTTTTCCAAAAATAAAATGAATGAAAATTTATTGTACTAAGCTACTTCTACGAGTAAAATCAAGTGTAATTTGTACCCCGTTATTATTGGCATTTCTTCCCAAAATTTGGTTTCGATCGATAAATGGTTATTTTAGTGGGAGTGGCTTACGGATAATCAGAATTCACAGAATTTTATATATAGATATGTGTTTACATATCTACAAAATAGAATAAAATAATGTCGTTCTATTTTGGACCAATCAATAATAAGTTTCTTTCTGTAGAAACTGTAGAAGATTTTTTTTATTCCAGTTTGAAATTGTATTCATTTACAAAAGAATAAGACCTTTTTAAAATGGTTCTGAAGTATTACTATTTTTAATTAGATAATTACTCAATCTGCTTAGAAACTATTGTCTTAATGCAGGTTAAAGCATCATAAACGTCCTGAAATAATCAATATTTGATTAAAAACAAAAAGGAGCCGCTTTTGCATAATATTTCCCGCAACACTGTAATTTCTATGGAGTTGTACTTGGCACATACGCAAAAAAAAAAAATAAAAATAAAAAATAAAATAAAAATAAAATAAAAATAAAATAAATAAATAAAAAATAATTCATAATGTTTTCGTTTCTGAAAACTCAAAGATATCTTCAGTTCAGCTAATCGATTTTATATCGCCTTCATTCGAATTAAGATCACGTATAAATCTCATGGGAGAACGCTGCTTTGGAAGCAATCTTATCACTGACTTGAGAATGTTTACATTAGTATCTTTTGAGTGAATCTAGTTTTTCATCCTAAACGAAAAATATCATACTACAATAGAATAAGTTATTTTTTGTGGACGAGATTCTGTATCAAATAGGATTTTTTTTTTCAATCAAAGAAAGATGAATGTTTGTGCTTTACTTAGTATGGCTGTAGAAATATGATAATTTTTTTTTCGAAAAACAAAATTACTGCATATCAAATTGTTCCTTTCTAATTTTCTTAAATTAGAAAATTAGTATCAATCTGTGGTATGGATTATCACCCCTTATACGTATTCTATATTTAATTAAATTCAGTCGGATACATTCCATTCTATGTTGAATAAAGGGGTACCTCGGTGTGGTTTCGATGGTTAGTAAGCTTTTCTTGCTAGAGCCGATTAAAACTGAGTAGTGAGTTCGATTCTTACTGGGTACCCCATACTTTCGGCCTTGTGCCACATTTAAGCTGCGCTTAGAAAACCAGCCATCTATTTGGAATAAAGCATCACATGAGTTGCACCTGCGTTTATTTTCTCTTTACTCGGTCTTTCTTAAAATGTTATCTGAGTAATGTTCAATTATCAAATTCACTGTTCCTAATGTTATTCAATTAATTAGTGATATATTGAATACAAATATATTTTGCTAATCTCACTGGTGCTACAGGATCACAAAAAAAGAATGCTGCACCAGATAACAAATTCCACATCATTTGAGGACTTTCAGCAGTAGCAACAGTTAAAATGGATGTCACATATAAATCAATATGGTAATGGCAATATTAGCGGTTTCTCTCCAAGTAAACATTTGATATTCATTTACTGAGAAGCCAGTACCTCTTTTGGCTGAAATTTATATTATATTTCTCTTAAAATAATTTTCAGAAAAATAGGTTTCTCAATTCCAGTAGCTGTTATTGCTCTATCCAGTATTGCTGGGGGTCCAACTAAACTTTTCTTTGAAATGTCTACATCTTGATTATGATATATGTATTATGTTATTATGTATTATGTTGTCTTTGATTTATATGTGACAT
Organism: Ascarosepion bandense; assembly: GCA_037127315.1. Classification (NCBI taxonomy): domain Eukaryota; kingdom Metazoa; phylum Mollusca; class Cephalopoda; order Sepiida; family Sepiidae; genus Ascarosepion; species Ascarosepion bandense. Next base: position 5,891,470 of record JBBBDQ010000478.1, read on the forward strand.
CTATATGTTTATGTAAAAAAGGTTTTTAAAAAATCGAGATAAGCTGCGAGCCTTGGAAAGCACTATCTTGCTTTAAAAATTGTAAACTGGTGCTACAGGATCACAAAAAAATGCTGCACCAGATAACAGAATCCATGTCATTTGAGGGCTTTCAGCAGTAGCAACAGTTAAAATGGATGTCACATGCAAATCAAAGACAAAATAATAACATAATCAAGATGTAGACATTTTACACAACTTCAAAGAAAAGTTTAGTTGGACCCTCCTCTCAATACTGGAAAAAACTATAACAGCTACTGGAATTGAGAAACCAATTATTCTGAAAATTATTTTCAGAGAAATATAATATAAATTTCAGCCCAAAGGGGTACTGGCTTCTCGATAAATTAATATCAAAGGTTTCCTTGGAGGGAAACCGCTAATATTGCCATTACTATATTAGTGAAGGCTTGTGGAGAAGCAGCCACAGTTTTCGGAGACGCGGACTACATGGAACTGGTGAACAATGTACCACGATGTCTCTAAATCGTCCTCCTAATAGATGTGCATTGTGGTACAGTGCATATCGGCTCGGAACGAAAAATCGGGGAGCCGAGTTCGAATTCCAGTTGAATCCCATGCATTCACTTACGCGCAAATACCCTTGGGAAAGATATTAATCCGTTACTTCCTTCCAGTTATGGGTCAAAGAACAGGACAGATTGGGTTCTATAACCTTGGCTGACAATCATTCTACCGCAGAAAGTAATGGCAACCTACTGCGGGATAAACTTCTGCCCAGTCAGTCATGTCTCTTTCGAGACATGATCGCCCAACCGTGTTTCACGTATAGCACTTAACTGACTGAATGTCTTGTATTCAGAATTAGCCTTCACCCAGAGAGATTACCAACCATGGCTAGATATTTCAGGTAAACAACACAGCGGATAGATAGATAGATAGATAGATAGATAGATAGATAGATAGATATTTCTTTGAGCTGCTAATCATTATACTAACTGCGCATAGCATATATAGTTGCCATTGCTATCTACCGATGTCGTACTGCCATTATGGTTTGTCTCTTAGGGTTGTAGCGTTTTTCCATTTCTAGAAATAAATTCTTTTGGGAAAGTTCATCACAAACTGTCATTCGATCAAGAAAACAAGATGCAAAAGTCATCTCGTGTCAATTACATTCCTTCGTTAATGTCACACTTATTGCGGACAACCTTAAAGGTTAAACATTAGAATACATTTTTTGATCTAACGCTCGAAACAATGAAAACGTTTTCTCTTACTTCAAGTTTTGTATAGGGTATTAATTAAATCATGCAAGTGTAAAGTGTAAGACTGTATAGCAGTATTTGCACAGTCTTTGGGAATGGATTATGTTCTGGACTTCTGGTAATTTTACCTTGAAGCGAGGATGAACCTGCACAAGATTTGATTCATATTGTAAAACTCAGTTAAACGAGCGTATTTTACCAGTGGGAGTAACGTCATTCAGTCAAAACTGTCAATAAATATAGCAGCTGTTTTGTAGCTACTGCATAAGCGGATAAATATTTTTGAGAGAATTGATTACTAGTGAAGTAAATCCCTTTGTGACAAGTCTATTATTAGGATGTGCGTTGGGCATCTTGGCGTAGAGTAATGGTTAACAAGTTTGTCTCGCTAAAAACTGTTACGACTGAGTAGTTAGTTCGATCCTCAGAGGGTGCCCCACACATTCAACCATGCTCCACATCTAAGAGGCTCTTAGTAAATCAACTATTAGGATGTAGGTGCAGTGGATATCAGCTCGAAACCGGAAATCGGAGAGCCGAGTTCGAATTCCAATTGAATTCGTAGTATTTACTGACGCGCAAATAGCATTGAAAAAGATATGAATCTGTCGCTTCTTCCTCCAACTATGAGATAAATAACAAGGCAGATTGAGTGTTATAGTCTTGGTCGGAAACCAGCCTACCGCAGAAAATAATGGCAGCCTATTGAGAGAAAATCTTCTGCCCATTAAGTCATGTCTCGAAAGAGACATGATCGCCCAAGTGTGTATCACATATGGCACTTATTAGTCATATAATTGGAAAAGGAGGGATGTGATTTCTGCCAGTCTTACAGGACGCAGGGAGAATTGGATTCATGCCTTTCGAGGCTGAATTATACATATTGGCCTTAACGGGATGTATTTTCAGGACGCTGGCGATCATGACTCTCTACAACACTCTGTCCCTTGTAGCTTATAGTAAAGTTTGTATTTTTGATATTGCTCCTCCTGTTTTACTAACAATATTTAATAAAGTCGGTTATACATTGTTTCCGTCTTTATTTTTTGGCCTTCAGTATCTTTTTCATGTGCCGTGTCTCTTCAGGACGTAGGCGATCATGGACTTCCACTTGGCTCTGTTTCTTGTCACTCTCAACATTCTTCCTCTTGGTATCTCTTCCAAACCCTGTTCTAATATTTATTTGCTCAAGCCTATCAAGAAGGTCTCGCGCTGATTTCCCCTGTCCCTCTTATCCTCTTTCCGTACAGTGTGAATAAGGTTCTCCAAGACTTCCTTCCTTGTTACATACACAAGAAACCTCATCTGTTTCTTCCTTATATTAATTATGAGTTTTCTCCTCGTTTCGTCCTCTCCAACACCTTGTCGTTAGTCACATGCTCAATTCATGGTATCCTCAACATCCTTCTGTAAAAAAACCACATTTTTGCTGCCTCAAGCCCCTCCTTTATCCTAGAGGAAATCGTCCAACATTCACTGCTATACAGAAGGATAGATATCACATAGCAATCCAGCACTCTTTTCTTTGTTTCCAATGAGATTTTCCTGTCTCTCAGTATTCTGGTTAGCTTTCGAAATGCGTCCTTGGCTATGCCAATGCATCTTTGGATCTCAACATCGCAATTTCCATCCTCTATCAGCACGCTTCCCAGGTGTTTAAATTTCTTAACTTGTTTTATTTTAATTTTTCCGACCTGTAGTTGGCATTTTTGGAATCTTCTTTTTTCTGCTAACTATATATTCAGTTTTCTTGAAGTTTATGCTTAGTCCTATCTTTCTGTTGCTACCTTCTGTAGGAGGTCCTGCATTATCCTTTCTTTGTCTGCTATCAACACTGTGTCATCCGCGTTTTTTACATTGTTTAGCTTGTTGCAGCCAATGACAAATCCTGGCAAGGGTTTTATTTTTCTCATAAGTGTTTCGCTGCATAAGTTAAATAGATCTAGTGAAAAATATATCTTTGTCTTACGCCCCTTTCTATTTTTGTATATCTACTGAATTAACTTTCTATCCGTACGCAAGCGGTTTTCTACCAAGAGATTGTCCTAACGTCTTTTTCCAAAACCTTGGTATTGTCGAGTATCTCTATCAAGTCTTTGTGTCATACTTTGTCAAATGTCAATGCTTAGTCTGTAAAGCACAGATATAGTCCCTTATGTATTCCTATTGCCTTTTCAGAGAGCATTCTGAGCATGAATATCGCATTCCTTGTTCCAGTATCTTTAACAAAGCCACACTGTTCTTGTTCTATCTCTGGGCCAATGTACTATAAAAATTCTCTTTCTCTCTTCCTGATTCTAAGTATCAATATCGTTTTTGTTTCCATTTTACTTAACACTTCATCGTTACTCACATGTTCAGTTCATAGTATTCTCAGTAGAACCATATTTTTGTTGCTTCAACGTTTTTCTATATTTGTGAGAAGATTGTCTAGCATTCATTTCCATAAAGAAGGACCGTTATTAAATATAAGCTTAGCAATCATTTTTTTTTTTTGTTTCTAACGAAATTTTCCTTCTTTTTTTTTTACAGTGAGGTTCAACATGCAAAAGCACACGGGGACTCGAGGTAGAGGTGATTTTCTAAGCACAGCTTAGATGTAGTGCCAGGCGGAAGTTATGGGACACCTACGGGGACTCGAGGTAGAGGTGATTTTCTAAGCACAGCTTAGATGTAGTACCAGGCGGAAGTTATGGGACACCCACGGGGACTCGAGGTAGAGGTGATTTTCTAAGCACAGCTTAGATGTAGTACCAGGCGGAAGTTATGGGACACCCACGGGGACTCGAGGTAGAGGTGATTTTCTAAGCACAGCTTAGATGTAGTACCAGGCGGAAGTTATGGGACACCCAGTAAGAATTGAACTCACTATTCAGTTGTAATGATTCTAGCGAGACAATTTCGATAACCATTACACCACGTCGAGGCATAAATTTACATTAAGAGGAATTTTATACGGATAAGAGGGGAAGATAACTGTTTACCTTAGACTTATTTCAGTGAACGAGGAAGCATTTTCTTGGGAGACGGTTTCATAGACTGGTGATATGCAGCAAACTGTTCAAATAGAACTTATTTCTCACTGATGGAATATGGAGTAAATATGGGTGGTTTGTTACAAGGTAAGTGGTATGATGGGTCCTAGTTGTGAAGGTTACAAATGGCGGAAGTAAAGAATGTAGTTCATTCGATCAATTTATATGAAAGTTGCGATAGAGCAATTAGAAGCTTGCCTTATCTTGCATGTGATAGAGAGACTAGGAAAATAATCTGTCACCCACAAGAACTTGGAGACGCTTTTGAACTATATCGAAACTGGAAAGTGAGTCGTACGGTTTTTTCCCTTACGCGGGGGAAGTGGATAATTTTATCAATTCTGGTCGCCATACAATTATCTTATCTCGCATCTGTCGAGCTGCCATCGCATGTCAAACACAGGGGAAATGTCAGAAAGTTCAACACCGTGTTTAGTTTTCTTCTAAATTTCAAGCTATAAATACGTAATACCTGTGTAAATCAGATTATTTAACATTGAATTTGCTCATTTTCCCAAAATAATGTGTCCCTGATGTAAATTTTATTTTGGCAATATTATAAAAACCGATCATTAACTTGTTTACAAAGATGTCGATCGCTGAAAAATGTCCGAAATACTGGAAAAATAAAAATAAAACATCTCAAAATTTTAGATTACAATCAATATTATTTCTGTTTAAAATACACCAAAGTATTTATTAAAAATACTAAATTTAATCATTTAGATTCCAAGTAAAACTAAAACAAAAGTTTCAAGAAAGTTTCAAGAAAACTTTTTTAAAAATTCAATTTAAGAGTTAGTTATAAAAAAAGAGTGAAGGTACTTAATATATATCTCTCCTGTCACGCTCAAGGGTTGGGATCATTATTTCTTTTCTTATGCCTTAATGTAAGATATTCAATAGTAGGTACATCAATACGTATGTTGCCTTCATTTTTGACGGCTTATCGATATAATTATTTCACGTCATAAACCAACTTGTATACAAATAGATGAACAACAATCGTTATTATAATAGAGTGGATATATATATATATATATATATATATATATATATATATATATATATATATATATATATATATATATAGTTTTTGGATTCCAATTTCTTATCCTTTCACTATTAATATGTAAAATTTATTTTTAAACAAAATAATTAGTTTTAAACAATTAAATTTAAATAGAATAATTAGGCTTACATTTTAAATTAATTTTTTTAAACTTTATATAGTATTATATTTGTTTTGTTGACTATATAATTAGTATAATTTTGATTATATAATGGTGTGATGGTATTTGTGATTACAGCGGATTGATTAACTTGTCTCAAATATTCTTAATTTTCTTAATTTTTTTAGACTCTTATGTGTTATCCTTTCATCGTTAATATATAATACGTAATTTTTATTTTTTATTTTCATTTTCTATCATCTTTTCTTTCTGAGTTAAATTTATTCCCCTCTTTCTTGTTCTTTCCCTTTTCGTTTACGCTTTAGGATATTTACCCTTTCACTTTAAAGCACTCTCTCTCTCTCTCTCTCTCTCTCTCTCTATATATATATATATATATATATATATATATATATATATATCACCTAACACCCTTTCTTTAATTCCAAATCTACGTTTCAGCAGTGTAGCTGACTTGCATAGTGTATCTTTGACATCCGCTCTTACGAGTGCTCTTTGATTATATGTTGCGTATATGTATGCTTATGTATGGATGTGTGTGTATATTTGCCGAACTGATTTAATAATGTATTTTTTCTTGAATTTTCTCTTTTAAGAGAGTGATCTTCATTTTTATTCCGTTTTTTTTTGTTCTTTGTGAATTTCATTCGCGTAAAATCTTCTGTAGAATAAAGACGGAAGCTGATGATGGTTCGCCTGAAATAGGCCTACACTTCCAATCTACCATGAAATAACGTGTCTGTCTAATTTTTTAAAATATTTTGTATATATATATATATATATATATATATATATATATATGTTTAGAGCTCTCTTAGAGAGTTATCGTACCACCGTATGTACAGGATACTCCTTTGGATTCTTCTATATTTACACTGCATGCTTATATATATATAGTGAAGTGAAATAACTATTTGGACAGTAAAAAATGGATTTAGAATCATATATTGAAAGAAAAGGGTTGTCTAAACTCACAATATATTCGTAAAAAATTTTCTTTAAAAAATGTGTGCTCTTAGCACGGCTTCTCCTGTTACACCATTCACCTGATTAGGTCCTTCAAATATGTCATTCGTTGCTTTTCCCTGTCTCTTTTCTCCTCTATCTGGTCTGTTAGTATCAGGTTTTCTAAGCCCCCCTTCCTTATTGCATGTCCCAGGAACTTCAGCTGTCTCTTCTTGATGCTCAGTATTAATTGTTTCCATCATTTCTAAGACCTCATCATTGATCACATGCTCGATCCATGATATTCGCAGCATCCTTCTGTAGAACCACATTTCAGTTGCTTCAAGGTTTTTCCTTCATCTTTTATAGTATTGTCCAACATTCTGCTATATTGAAGAACGGACAACACATAGCAATCCAGTATTCTCTTCCTAGTTTATAGTGAAATTGTTCTGTTTCTTAATACTTTACTCAACTTCTGGAATGCTTCCTTCGCCATGCCAATTGGCCCTCGGATCTCTGTGTCGTACTTTCCGTCTTCTTCCCAGGTATTTCAATTTTTTTTTACCTACTTCATTCTAGGATCCCCGACCTGTATTTGGCATATTAGGCTGCCCTTTTTACTGATGACCATGCATTCGGTTTTCTTCCAGTTTATTTGTAGTCCTTTCTTGTCACTCTCTTCAGATAGCTTCTGTAGGATGTCTTGTAGTTTCCTTTCTGTGTCTGCAATCAGCACTGTATTATCTGCGTACCTTAAGTTGTTTAAATTGTGGCCTCCGATGACAAATCCAGGCATAACTTCTGGGGTCCTTAAATTATTCTCGCTGTACAAATTGAACAGATCCGGTGAAAAGACACATCCTTGTCTTACGCCCCTTTCTTACTTTGTATATCTGCTGAATTCGTTACCTGTCCGTATACAAGCGGTTTATTGTCAGTAACGATTCTTGATTACTCTTAAGTCTTTCGCAAATATGTCAAGGCCGCCGAGCATCTCCATCAATTCTTTGTGGTCTATTTTGTCAAACGCCTTCGCATAATCAATAAAGCACAGGTATAAGTCCTTCTTCATTTGAATTGCCTTTCAGAGAGCATCCTAAAAATAAATATGGCATTCCTTGTTCCAGTGTCTGACGAAACCGCACTGTTCTTGTTCTATCTCTGGCCTGATTCTGCTTATCGCCCTATTCATTAGGATTCGGACAATCAGTTTTGTTATATGGTTTATTAAACTGACGGTTCTGTGGGGTTCGCACTCGTTTGCTCCTGGTTTCTTAGTTAGTGCTATGAAGATCGACCTGATTGTGTAATTAGCAGGTATAAACCCGATAAAGCGTTAGATGCAAAACCAAAATCATCGCAAAGAGATGACCGAAGATTGTTAGAATATCTACAAAAAAGTTTTGAAAATGCTACATCAATTTCCCGTAAATTTAATGAAGAGACATATAATAAAATCTCAAGGAAAACGGTTGCATGCCTGTATTCCAGTTTCGAAGCCTCTCATTTCAAAGCGAAGCCAAAGGACACACCTGGAGTATGCGAGTGAACATATTGTTTGAACTGACGCACAATGGTATACAGTTTATTTCAGTGACGAGTCCAAGTTTATTATATTTGGTTCTGAGGACAAAACTTGCGTACGCCGTAGAACAGGCGAAAGACTGTATTCTCAATGTGTCAAGAAAACCGTTAAGGTTGGTGTGATGGTGTGGGGAATGATTTCATCTGCACACGTTGGCCCTATCATACATGGCAATATCAATGCTGAGATTTTCAGCAGCATGTGGTACCAAGATTACATCATAACCTTTATGAATCTTATTTTCATGCAGGACAATGCAAGAAGAAGAAGAAGGAATCACCTTATTGAAGTGACCATCCAAGAGACCCAACCTGATTCCAATAGAAAATGTTTGGAAGATAACTGGAGAAAGGGCTCAGAAAAGAAACTCAAAAACAGGATCACCTATGGGAATTATTGAATGACGAATGGGAGGGAATTATGGCTGATTTTTGCAATAAATTAATTAGATCATGTGGTCAACGATGCAGAGAAGTCATTGAAAATAAGGGGATGTTTACCAAGTATTAAATTTCGTTGATATTTTGTTCACAATCAAATATTAAAAAAATCGTTCTTAACTTTTGTCCAGTAGCTTATTTCCTTTGCTCTATTTAATCTTTATTTAAAAAAAAAACTACTATATAAATTTTTGTAACTTTTTGTATAATATTTATGCATTACACCCTAATCTTTATTCGATAAAAAATTCATTGATAATAATGCATTACCTTTTAAGCAATACACATATTTATGTCTTTGTTGCTTCCGTTATTATGGCCGCTACTTAGACAGCCCTGTGGCGCATCTTATCAGACTTCCAATTGACTCCAGCCAGGATTGAAACCCGACCGATCTGACATTAGACGGAGATTTTACCACTAAGCTACCCGCGCAGCGCGGAGGAAGACAGATTTTAGCCTGTTTTATACACAATGTAAACACACGTCATTAGCCGAGAATGTGCAATTCATTACTGTAGAACGATGCGTAAATAGCGGTGAGTAGTTACTGTTTATATATATATATATATATATATATGACGACTTTAGAAACTTCCTTTCCTTTTAATTAATTTTTGAGAGATTTTGGTCGGACTACTGCAGCTTTCGCCATTCAAGCCTTTCACGCCGTCAAAATATACGCTTTCATCGTAACCGCCAGCACGACTCCTTCTCGAATGATCGATACATACAGTTTCTTTCTCTTTCGAAATGTAAAAAGCCATTTCCTGCGTAACGGTACATTTCAACTTGAAACGTTCAAAAGATCCACATCTGCTCGTCAAATTGCAGATGACCTGAATTTCTTGCCGCTATCACGTTCTGCTTGGATTGCTGAACACACGACCCCCCAGCGGGTAGCAAAGGTGAAGAGAATCAGTTTCGTGTATTGACTGAAACGAATTCTCCACGGGCGATGGACGATAAATGACCGATTTTAAAAGCTGAATTCAACTGAAAAGTTCCAATAGACAGAAATAAAAAAAAGCTTCCCCGTAGCGTCATTATTTGTAGTGATTAAAAGATTGAAAAAAAAAAGACTCATTACGATAAAAAGTGAATGAATGAGGGTGGGGTTGAATCAATAAATATAGTTTTTTACCTAAAAGTATTTTTATTAGGATTGACTTTATTCTACTGATGATTTATTTCTAAACTTAAAACGAATATTTACCCTTAAAATTAATAAGAAAAATGAATAGATATTTTCAGAGGTTGAAGCCATAACTGCACACGGGCAGATAATTATACGAATTTGTTCAATTAGTGCTCATGGTCATTGCATATTTCTCGCCGGTGTATAAAGCTGGTGCTCGAGTATAGGCAAAGGTCAGAATTTCGAGAGCCGATTTTAAAAGCTGGAAAGCACACTGTGTTTCATACCCTTTATCTCCATTATTATTATGCCGAGCTAAACTAAGCGTAGAAAATATTTTTTATTATTTCCAAATAGTGTTCAGTCAACAGAACAGCTTTATTTGAAAAATAAAGACCATTCTCTTTTCTCATTGATTATTGATCAGAAGAAGGCTGAAAAAATGAGTCGACCGAAGTATTATAATAACAGAGCTAAGAAAACAAACAACAACAACAAAAAAAAAAAGATTAATTCACCTCAGCAAAGACTGAAATGTTAATGACACTTCTCAATGTTATAAACTGTCGAGCATTCGATGCTAGGTAACGGTTAGGAGGCCACAATTTAAACAATATAAGGTACGCAGATCATACAGTGCTGATAGCAGACACAGAAAGAAAACTACAAGACCTCCTAAAGAAGGTAGCTGAAGAGAGTGACAAGAAAGGACTACAAATAAACTGCAAGAAAACCGAATGCATGGTTATCAGCAAAAAGGTCAGCCCAAAATGCCAATTACAGGTCAGGGACTCTAAAATCAAGCAGGTACAGAAATTGAAATACCTAGGAACAGAAGACGGAAAGTGCGATACTGAGATCCAAAGGCGAATTGGCATGGCGAAAGTATTAAGACACAGGAAACTTTCACTAGAAGCAAAGAGGAGAGTACAGGATTGCTATGTGATGTCGGTTCTTCAATATAGCAGGGAATGCTGGACAATATTATCAAAGACGAAGGAAAAACTTGAAGCAACTGAAATGTGGTTCTACAAAAGGATGCTGCGGATATCATGGATCGAGAATGTGAGCAATGGCGAGGTTTTGGAAAGGATGAAAACGAATAAGAAATTAATATTTAGCATCAGGAAGAGACAACTAAAGTTCCTGGGACATGCAATGAGGAGGAAGGGCTTGGAAAACCTGATACTAACAGGCCAGATAGAGGGAAAAAGAGACAGAGGAAAGCAGCGGATAACATATTTGAAGGACCTGATCAAGTGAATGACGGAACGAGGGTTGCATGTTGCAACAGGAGAAAGCGTTCTAAGAGCCATCAGGAATAGGGAGATGTGGAAAGTCATGATCGCCTACGTCCTGAAAGGACATGGCACATAAAAGAAGAACCGCGGGTGTCTTAACGGCATTTATTGTCTTGTTTGTGGAAAAATGAAGAAAAGCAAATTCCGATCGATTGTTTAAGGTTTTAGTCGATCGTGAAGTGTTTCGTCATTTGTACTGCATGTTATAATTTTATTATAAGCTCTCTGATTATTTTACTTAACTTTAAAAGAAACCCTTGTGAGTGTCAATTTTAAAATGCCATTTCTTCGGGACGTAGATGATTCTTATAGATTCCATATTTTAATGATATGGGAATTGCGATGCCATCTTGTGAAAGACAGCTGAGTGTTTGCCCGTTGCCTTTTTTATGGGTTAAAATTGACACATTTTATTTTTCTTGACTAGTAACAAAAGAAAATTAGCCTAGCCTGTTATTTACTCTATAGTGGTGGGAGTAAATTTGCTTCCATTACTTTCCTGTGAGCATTAGTGTAGAAGTGTACGCAACAGATGTGGTCGGAAATCCAAGTCGGTACACTGATTCTACTTTCCTTGTACACTGATCATAGACTTGCAAAATGGTTTGAGAAACAGGCGAGTAAAAAGCAGACGGTTATATATGTAGGTTAAATAAGGTCAGTTTGCCAGACATAAGATTTAAGAGAATTATCGGTTGTCATTAGAAATACTGAAAGTGGTGCACAACTTGTTTTTAGCACTTAATTTCGGTCGTTTGTCATTATGTTAAAAACACTAATATTTTATGACTATCAAAGTTTGGTTTAAAAGCAATTTTCACTTGAAGAATTTGCTGTTTTGTGTGACACACTTTGCATAATTAGAATAACGATAACTACAGAAAATAAGAACGTTTAGGATAATAATAATAATAATAATAATAATAATAATAATAATAATAATAATAATAAAATGAAGTCTTATCAAATAAAGAAAAAATAAAGCAAAAAATCCAACTGAAGGCTCAAAGAATAAGACGCTATGAGAAAAGAGCAAGATTTTACAGAGAAAACAAGATTTTTCAGACTGATACAAAGAGATTTTACAGGGAAATAGGTAAAAAAAGAATTGAAGTGACAGTCCCCTCCAGAATGGAAGAAGTCACACAGTTCTGGGAAAAAGATATGGGCTTGCCCTAAAGAACATAGCAAGGAAGTACATTGGATTGCACAAGAGATAGAACGAATGAAAAATAAACCAGAACAGACATGGTCTGGAATTACAGATGATGATGTTAAATTTGCACTAAAAAAAGCACACAATTGGAAATTCCCAGGTATAGATAAAATTCCTAACTTTTGGCTATATTATTTAAATACAGCACATAAAAAACTAGCCAAAGAACTTCAAGAAATGGTTGACGATCCCACTAAAATTCCTGCATGGATGACCAAAGGAATTACATTTCTTCTACCAAAGAATGGTTACACAAACAACCCGAAAAACTACAGACCAATTACATGTCTTCCGACAACATAGAAACTATTAACATCTATTTTAACAAAACAGACAATATTTATTCTTAGAAAGAAATGACATGATACCGCTTGAACAAAAAGGGTGCAAACGTGGCTGTTATGGTTGTAAAGACCAATTGCTAATTAATCAAATGATCCTGGAAAACTGCTACAGTACAAAGAAAAATCTTAGTACTGCATGGATAGATTATCGAAAGGCATTCGATAGTGTGCTACATTCCTGGATTTTAAAGACTTTAAATATATACAAGATATCGCCCGTCATCATCAATTTCATCAAACAGTGCATGTCTATATGGAAAACAACCCTTTACCTCAATCATATAAATGGAAGCTATAAGTCTGATGAAATAAACATCAAAAGAGGTATATTTCAAAGGTGATTCTTTATCTCCCTTACTATTCTGCATATCATTAATAGCACTAACCAGTCAACTTAATAAGACAGAATGGGGTTATAAAATAGGCCAAAAGAAAATAAGCCATCTATTTTACATGGATGACTTAAAGTTATATGCTAAGAATGATAATGAGCTGGAAGGTCTTCTGCAAACTGTAAAATGCTTCAGCGAAGACATTGGAATGAAATTTAATTTGAATAAATGTGCTAAAGCTACAGTTTTACGTTGATCAATACAAGAAACATCCTCAATTAGCTTAGACCCTGCTGTAACAATAAAAGAATTGAAACCAGAAGAAGCTTATAAATACCAAGGTGTAAATGAGAGCGAAAACATTCACCATAAAAAAATGAAAGAAATAGTGCGTAAAGAGTACTATAGAAGGCTACGAATGATTTTAAAAACTGAATTAAATTCACAGAACAGAGTTATGGCCATTAATAGCCTTGCAATCCCAGTTGTCCAATATAGCTTCAACATCTTAAACTGGACTCTAAACGACATCAGGCGAATGGATGCTAAAATAAGAAAGCTTCTTTCTAAGCATAAGATGCATCATCCAAAGGCTGATGTAGACCGTCTATACATACCCCGTAAAGAAGGTGGAAGAGGTCTTATTCAGCTGGAATTGTCATACAAGACAACAACTATTGGCTTACTAACATACGAAACAACAAAGGACTGGATGATACAATTAGTAAGGCAACATGAAGAAAGAAAGAAAAAATATTCAATAATAAAAGAAGGCAGTAAATACAAACATGATTTACAGTTAGTAGATCCTGTAGAAAAGCAAAACAGAAGCCAATAACCAACTATTGCGGCAAAAAATATGAAAATGAAAGCCAAAGATAAAGCTCTTGAACAGATGAAACAGCGCTGGCAAGACAAACCTCTGCATGGCCAATATCCAGAACGTGCCAATAAATCCAATGTTGACAAAGTTAATACTCATCGATGGTTACGTGCATCTGGATTAAAGTCTGAAACTGAAGGCTTTATTCTTGCAGCACAAGACCAAACTCTTTTCACTTCCAGGCAAATATTATGCATAATAATATGGATCCAAAATGCAGGTTTTGTGATAAACACCAAGAAACAATAGACCATCTAATCTCAGGCTGTTCTGTGCTTGCCCCAAATGAATATAAAAATCGCCACGATAGAGTTGGGCAATATTTACATTGGGCAATGTGCAAACATTATGGAAAATCTGTAAACAAACACTGGTATGAACATCACCCAGCACCGGTTACAGAAATAGAAGATGTAACCATTCTATGGGATTACACCATCTACACAGACAGAAAAATTGAAGCAAACAGGCCAGACATTATTGTTAAAAACCAGAAGGAGAAAACTTGTCTATTAATTGATATGGCTTGTCCAGCGGATTGTAACATAGCAATCAAGGAATTTGAAAAACTGTCAAAATATAAAGACCTGGAAATTGAAATAGAAAAAATGTGGAAATTGAAAACAAGAGTTGTGCCAGTGATAGTAGGTGCACTTGGAATGATAAAAAATGGAACAAAACAACACATTGAAAGAATCCCTGGAAACCCCAGCTTAAGAGACATACAAAAAATTGTCTTATTAAGTACAGCCCACACACTAAGGAAAACTTTATCTATGTAATGCTAGGGATGATATGGAAGATAGAAAAACATGAAATGGAGCCATAACAACACGACACTACCTGCCTTAGGTCTCCCCGCAGACTTGGTTGGTAGTGAGACCAAAGCAGAAATCGAAATATGATGAAAAATGCAATAATAATAATAATAATAATAATAATAAGAAGAAGAAGAAGAAGAAGAAGAAGAAGAAGAAGAAGAAACATAGGAAATATAACAGGGGAAGATAATTTAATGCAGGGTGGCTACAAAGAACAGATAAAAGTTGAAGACCTTTTTCTAGGGCATCACTTGGCGTAAAAAGGGACGCTATATAGAAATTGTTTTTCGTTGTAGCCTCATCATTTTTAACTTGTGCAGTAGATATGGGCTCAGAACAATAAATCCGAGAGCAGAGTTCTAATTCTAGTTAAATTGGTTGCAGACAGCAGTAAAAGCATCGAATCAGTGATCATGAAACCTCGTTTTCGATGGTGTGGCCATGGAAAATGACAAATTTTCTCCGTGAAATCTTATTCAGGAAAACGACCACGACATAACCCACTTCGCAACTACAAATACCAACTCAAAACAACACTAAAAGCCACTACATTGTTTGAGCCTAAATTGCTTTAAACACAGTTCTTACGCGCAAATACCCCTGGTAAAAAGTATTAATCCGTCGCTTTTCCTCTCGCCATGAGCTAAATAGTATAACAGACTGGGCTCTATAGCCTTGCTTGGCATCTAGTTTATCGCAAAAAGTAATGGCAACCTACTGCGAGAAAATCCTATGCTTAGTCATGTCTCTTAAGATATGTGATCGTCCAAGCGTGTGTCACGTATGACACTTATCTGACTGAATACTCTTTTATAAAAACAATGCACCTCAGAAAAGGATATGTGACATAGAATTCCACACAGGATTTTTAGGAAGCTTATCAAACGCATCTTCAGCAACAAAAATCTGTACTTGACAACCAAAATAATAATTTTTTTAAAATGCTGCTATTGTTTGAAATTTATTATATAGCTGCAAAACCAAGACTCTATAGCGCCAGGGAATTAAAAAATTTGAAATGCTTCACCAGCAAAATCTTCCCTCAAACTTGAACATCAAATGTAAGAATTCTCTGCAACCAACACCAACGTCCTGGAAAAAGACAGCAGTAAAAGCATCGAATCACTGATCATGAAACCTCGTTTTCGATGGTGTGGCCATGGAAAATGACAAATTTTCCCCGTGAAATCTTATTCAGGAAAACGACCACGACATAACCCACTTCGCAACTACAAATACCAACTCAAAACAACACTAAAAGCCACTACATTGTTTGAGCCTAAATCATTTTAAACACAAACCCGTGACCATTCCAACTTGTGATGTTCCATCATCATTGGATTCCAAGAACATCAAAGCCACCAGAAAAGAAAAGGAAGAAACCAAACGACAAAAGAGAAAGACACAAAAGATCAATCTCGTCCTACACCAACAATACCATACAATCAATGTCATCGGCCCTTCCATGCAAGAATTGGTCTACTTAGTAATCAACGCCAGCATCATAAACAGAGCAATTATCAAAGAAGAAAATAAATTATTGGGTACAAGATGGCGATGAATTATTGTTGAAACAGGTTTTCTTATTAACTTTTTAATTAATTTTTCTGTTAAATATATAAAAAAGAAAGGATTATTAGAAAATTATTTAAATTGGATAGATTGTAACATTACGCTTACTGTTCTTAATTCTGTGGAATTCAGTTAACGCGATTCCTGGGCGGCTCGAAAAGCTGACAAACGAAATTTGGCGCCCATATTGAATTTTAAATACAATCTCATGATAAACGCTTTCCTCTCATATTCATTTCTTGTGAAAATTATAGTTAATAAATAAATTATAAGTATTTTAAAATGGGGAGTTACATTATGATTTTATTAAAATTCTAAAATAACTCATAAAACAATAGAAATTAGCGAACATCCCTCTGTATTTTCAATAGATATTTTCATATCAACTGCTCTTATGAACTTTTTTATTCTAGTGCCTCGACTACACAAATTTAAACGCGTAACTAGATTGGCAACTAGGTCTCATCGTTTTACTGTCGAACTAGGTAGATTGAACCGCCACATCTAGTCTTACAATTTCTCGCACTTTATACCTGTGGAACACCTTTCTGATTTCTAGCATCCCTGATAACTACGTTCTTAGATAATTTAAAGGCAACTTTAATCGCCATTTTATGTCTTTTTGGACCCTGTTCCTTTATTTTCTTTTCCTCAATCATCTACATAGTCGGTCTTCTCATTCTCTTTCATTTTCTCTTCCTGTAACCCCTTGCGTCTTAGTAGCATTATCGCCTTGCTTGAAGTGAAATGATTAAAAATAATGAAAAGAATCGTAGCGAAACGAAAATGAAAACTTTTGACACTCCATCTTTTTTTGCTTGGTCCTACGTGAAACTTTTCCCGGAATTATTTTTTTTTCAAAAGAGCATAACATTTCGTTCTTCATAATTCTGCTATTTAATACAAAGAATTGTAAGTTTATTTTACTTTTGGGGTACTGTAATCCAAGATGCCATTAGGTCAAAGTTCTCACGAAAGAAGCAGCTCAGAGGGAGATAGTCAGTTAGTTAAGTGCCATACGTGATACACGCTTTGGGCGATCATGTCTGGTAAGAGATATGACCGACTGGCAGAAGGTTATCACGCAGTAGGTTGCTATTACTTTCTGCAGTAGACTGGTTGCCAGCCAAGGCTATAGAACCCAGTCTGTCCTATTATTTAACCCATAACTGGAGGGAAGAGACTGATTAATAACTTTCCTAAGGGTATTTGTGTGTAAGTGAATGCAAGGAATTCAACTAGAATTCGAACTCAGCTCCCTGATTTGTTGTTCCGAGTCGATATTCACTGCACCACAACGGACATCCGCAGAGGAAGATAAATATGTAAAAACAAATGTGAATTTACTTTTCCATGGATTTTAAAGATGAGAAATAGATATATTTTAATAAAAATACCCAACAACATGTGTAGGGGCCCCGGTGATGTTTATCAAATTAGCCTTGTGCCAAACACAACCGCAGTCCCCACAATTTGAAATATCAGAAGGTTGAAGGTTGGATGTTGGAATGTGGAAGAATAAAATATTTCGGTTTGTATGTTAAATTAAAATTTTATTAACTAAACAGAATAACAAATTTGTAAGAAGATAATTTTCAAAGAGAAAAACGTATATAGTTAAATGTTCCAGAGAAATAGTAGTAAGTAGCAGAATATATGTAAAAAGATTAACAGGTTACTCAGAAATTCTGTGTTCCTTTCTATTTTATGGCCGGCAAGAAAAGTGAAAAGGAAGGTGAAGCAATAAAGGAAAATTGTACTTATCGGACTTTAGTTTTTAGGAGTCAATTGAAGTTTCCTGTTGTTGTTTATTTGACAGCGTGTGAGTGAAGACGAAGAAATGAAAATTGGAAAGAGAGGAAAAACGAATGTAGAACAGCACTTTATATGTCCGGGGTCGGCTTGAAGTTTCTTTTGTTACATTTTAGCGTGTCGTCTCAAATTCTTGCGCCCATCTGACTGACTTTTGTTGGTCATAGGACGTGAATGAGTACTTAGCAGATCACGTGGTCAGCTCGAACCGAATACCCATTTTTTTTTTAGGTGTTAAGAATATTTAACCGGGTTCATTGTTCAATTTGCTTTTTTTCTATCTAATCTGAATCTGGAATCTTAATTTTCACATCGACTTGTGAAATTTGCCTTGGTCTGAGTTTTTCCAAAAGGTTTTCGGTCGTTACAATCCATTTTTGTGGGTGGGCAATTTTACTTTTTGTGTTTCAGTTAATTGTTGGATGATATAGGATTTTTGTATCTTATACATGTCTTTATAAATACCAGTATTTTTAATTCTAAATGAAGCCTTTTCATGCAATAAAAATAATTTCTTTTTTTACATAATAATAAGAAGCAACATTAAAAAAAACTTTAAAAAAACTAACACAGCATCTTATCTACTTAACTTTACATGGGCCTGTAGCTTCTAATATATTAGCCTTATTCATACTGGCCTCAAGGTCGGAGTGGCAAAGGAAGTCGAACTTCAATTGTTGATTAGAAAATATATTGGCGCTATTTGTAAGCACAATGTAGTAATGTCTCACGCAGAAGTTCTTGCTCCCAAAATAGATCTTGTTTTCATCTTGTCGAAAAGATTTCCTGGCAAAATTTCAAAAGACGATTAAAAAAATGTGGGAATGAATGAAAGACTAAAAGCGAAAATCTATATTTTTATTTTCTTTGCTATTGTCACCGAAAAATAGTCAATAATATTTAGAAACGGTGTTTTTTTTAAAATTACGATGGGGGATCAAGTTGGATATTTAGCGACATGGACAATATTTGTTTCTGTCTTGTTGCCGAAATCAACGTGAAGCAAGAATATGTATTCACAGTTAACCATTTATTGAAATATCTTTCTATTGATTCAATTCATTTGATTGGGACATACTAGTTCTAAATCAATAACATCATTTTTGGTGCCAAGAAAAAAAAATTTTTTTTAGCTAATTTCGGTGCTGAATTTGAAAATTACCTTATATGTTAATGGTTAGCTATCATTTTTGAGGCACTGAAATTGCTCTTTTTTTAAAAAAAAAAGTTCAATTTACTATCTTGGCTGATAGCAACATTTAGTTAATAAAGGTCGTAGAAACCCATCAATTTTCAGAAAGGCGGAGTAAATTATGTCAGCCTCCTGAAATAAACTATGAAAAAGGTGTTTTTAAGTCAAAAATTTTAAAATAGAAATATTTCAATAATCACCAAAATTCAAATTAAGTGATAAGCTTTATTAGTTATACACTTTATCAGTAATACGCTAATATGAGTATTAAGCATAATTTTTTAGAAGCTCGGAAGCCTCTGATGACACAAGGAATAAAAAATTACTGGCCAGCACACAGCAAAGGTGTTTGAAGAAGTATGTCACATATCTTACCCGATTAAATATTCAACTGTATTTGCATATGGCAGTTTCTGAATCCAAACCAATACTTTTTATTTCTTTAATGAAAGGAGTGTTAGGAGGGCAAAAATCCGAGCAACAAAATCCCGTACTTCCAGATAAAAAGGAATGTGGAACCACCCACTAATTGTTGTCGATCCAAGCTTCTTTCATCATGGAAATTACGATTGAAATTTAGTCCTGAGTATGACGATAAACTATATCCGGTAACAAGGCCTCCGGTCGGAAATTGTGATTTTGAGGATCGTGGAACTTAAATTTTAGCATAAAATGACGCATAAGGCGTTGTTAATGCCGGGAAATGAACATGCCAAAAAAAAAAAAAGGGAAATTTTCGTTTTAGGTCCCTTCAAATTTTTTCTAAAATAGCATTATTTCTGTGCAAATGTATATGCTGAACTCAAATCAACAATTAGTTATTGAAGAAATTTACCTTTATTGATCTTAACGACCAGAAAAATTTTGAACTTCATTTCACACTTTTTGTCTGCCGTAACTCTCACGAAGTCATGTAATTAAGTGCAGAATGACTTTCGTCGTAGGCACAAATTTCAGTCTTTTTACTTCCTTTACTGAAATTTCCGCCTATTTACTTCCTGTAATGAAAGTAATACGCGTAGAAAAAAAATCGCGTGTTACTTACAATACAGGAAGTAAATAGGCGGAAATTTCAGTAAAGGAAGTAAAAAGGCCGAAAATAAACTGAAATTTGTTGTCCCACGCCGAAAGTCATTCAGCAGTTAATTACATGACTGCGTTGGAGTTACGGGAGACAAAATGTAGTTCGATTTTTTTCTGGACGTTCAGATCAATAAAGGTAGGTTTCTTCAATAACTAATTGTTGACTTGAGTTCAGCATATACATTTGCACAGAAATAATGCTATTTTGGATAAATTTCATGGGGAGAAGCCCTCGAGACCTAAAACGAAAATTTACAACATAAAAAAAAATGAATAAATAAATAAAAAATAAATAAAATAATAAATAATAAACATAAAAACTAAACTAGCTGTTTGTTCGAATCTAATTTGTGTCAATATTTTATCTTCCATTTACACGTGCTGTTCATTTTAGTTACCTTTGTTTCAAATCCTGACTGGACAATTGCACTTCTCCTGCCATACACACCTAATGCAATCTGCATCAACAGTTTTTACATTTTCGATCACTGTAAAAACCTCTTTAAAGGGAAAATCATTTTTGAATAAGAAACAGATTTAAGGTTTTTTTTTTATCTCATCCTCGCCCACCGAATCTTTCACAAAAGTTAACGAAGACCTACTGATAAGTGGCAACAAGCCGCTGCAAAAATGGTTAATATGTGGTAATGGTAATATTAGGAAACATTTGTCAGTCAATGACCGAATAGCCAGTATTATTGTTGTTTGAAATATATAAAATCTTTACCTTAAAACAATTTTTCAGGAAAATAGATTTCTCAATTTCAAAGATATTATTGCTCTTTCTAGTATTGACGCGGTTTTTTTCCTAACCTTTCTTTGAAGTAATGTGGAATGTCAACATCTTGTTTATGTCCTTATTTTCGTTTCGAATTATATTTAATTTCAATTTTAGTTGCTGATGCCTTTGATAGTCCTCAAGTATGGTTTCTGTACTGTTCAGTTTGTGATTCTGTAGCGTCATTTGCTTCGAAGCCATTTTCAACTATTGATCCGAAACTGCGTGCGTCAGGCAAACAGATATTTCTGAATAATCCATATGAAAATTTCAATCTAAAGAATGTTTTTAAAAACATGACTCAAATTTCTTAGTTTATGTTTTGATTTTGTGACATCTTGCGGTGATATACAAAACTGTTTAATTTCCATAGCGTACTTAAATGACTCTATCACAATTTAGAATGTTATCGAAGCTTAAACATTTATAGTGACATGAAATAACATTTTATTGACCACAAAACATCAGTGATGCAAAAATAACAACGAGAAGGAACGCTGAAAATTATTCGGAGGTTATTTCTGTAAATCTGAATAGATAGACTAAACTATCGCCCGGTTCACACTCCACCCACGTCTATTGAACAGGTGAAGAGGCTTATCCCTTGTTTCCTGTTTAGGATGCGGTTTCCGGTTTTTCTCTTCTCACTGTTTTTTTTTTTCAATTGGAGTAGATAGACTAAACTATCGCCCGGTTCACACTCCACCCACGTCTATTAAACAGGTGAAGAGGCTCATCCCTTGTTTCCTGTTTAGGATGTGGTTTCCGGTTTTCTCTTTTCTAATCTTCTCACTCTTATGTAGCCCCCTGCACATCAGTGGCGTTACCGCCTTGCTTGGGGTGATATGATTAAAAAAAAAAATAATAACCAAGTATCAATTTTTTTGTTTTTGTTTATAGGATTCTTGTGCGTTGTGGTTCAATGGAGATCCGCTCGGAACTAGAAATCGATGAGCCGAGTTCGAATTACACTTGAATTCCCTGCATTCACGTACGCGCAAATACCTTTGAGAAAGTTATTAATCAGTCTCTTCCCTTCAGTTCTGGGTTAAATAATAGGACAGATTGGGTTCTACAACCTTGGCTGGCAACCGGTTTACTGCAGAAAGTAATGGCAACCTACTGCGGATAATCTTCTATCCGCTCTGTGAGTATCAGTTTCTCCAAGCCCTCTTTCCTCGTCATGTGTACCAATGACAGAAACTAGCTATTTTTGATGCTAATTATAAGTTTCGTTTTCGTTACCATTCTATCCAAAACCTCGTCGTTGCTCACATGTTCGACCCATGGCATCCTCAGCATCCTTCTGTAAAACCATTTTTCGGTTACTTCTAGTCTTTTCTTTATCTTTGAGAAAATTTCCCAGCATTTGCAGGCATATCGAATGAAAGATATCACGTAAAGCATATATAAGCTTCAAAATTGATTGGAAAATCTGAGAAACGACCTTTTTTACGTTGAAGTGTTTGATATTCTTTCATTTCATTTTTCCTACTTTGTTTATTCATAACTCTCTTTTTCTTTCTCTCTTACACACACACACACACACACACACACACACACACACACACACACATATAATATATTACCTTGACCTGCAAAAGATTTTTGGCAAAATATATTCTGGCCATATATGGTGGTGACGGGGGGCAACATCAGAGACAGAAACACAGGCAATAGCTGACAAAGATATGATTGACATCAAAGGCATAAAACAAGCGACAACAAAGGCTTGAAAAGCAATAGCCAAGAAAAATATGATTGATATCAAAGGAAGGAAACACAAGCGACAACAAAGGCTTGTAAAGCAATATCCAACAAAGATATGACTGATATCAAAGGCAGAAACCACAGGAGACAACAAAGTTTTGTAAAGCATTAGCCCTTAAAAATATGATGGCGCCAATTAAGCGATAACCCGGCAAAACAAAAATACCTAGGAATTTTGGTTTATATAAGTAGGGGGTTTCTGGCCGAAAACAGAAGAGAGGAACACAAGAGAAGAGAAGAAGAAAACACACACACAGACACATACTCACATACACACAAACGCAGAGAATGAGAGAGAGAATGAGAGAGAGAGAGAGAGAGAGAGAGAGAGAGAGTGAGAAAGAGAGAGAGAGAGAGAGAACAGAGAATTCCCGCTGGTTGTCAATTCACCGACAACTCCTATGTCTGCGTGATTCTCTCTGTCTACTCTCCTACCCAACACAACCGTTACCGACGTATAAAAACATAAGTTTATATTTTTATATATAC
This sequence comes from Ascarosepion bandense, assembly GCA_037127315.1. Taxonomy (NCBI): domain Eukaryota; kingdom Metazoa; phylum Mollusca; class Cephalopoda; order Sepiida; family Sepiidae; genus Ascarosepion; species Ascarosepion bandense. Next base: position 5,914,670 of record JBBBDQ010000478.1, read on the forward strand.
GTTTTCTGTTCGCTGTTGCGTGTCAAAATGATCTTGGTTTGTCCACAGAACCAGGTTATATAACGCACATGAAAACGTTGGTGCGTGTTCCATATCACGTTTGGGTCTCTACTGGAAGCTTGGGGTGCTGTTAATGTTTCTTTGATTCGGCCTTATGTTATACTTAACCGAACTCCCTACATCTTACAAGTTTTATTCAAAATTATCATCATCAGAATTATCAGAAGGTTTTCATCAGAACGTTGTTTGTCGGCAGGTTGGAATGTGTGGAATAGTGTAAGAATAAAATATACATTTTGAATATTAAAATAGAAATTTATTAAAAGCAAAGAATAAAATAAGTTGTGGGAGTTAATGTGCAATTAGAAACGTGAAGAAGTTATTGGTAGAGTTCTTTTTTTTTAATCGTATCACCCCGAGCAAGGTGGTAATGCCACTGATGTGCAGGGGGCTACAGAAGTGTAAAAAGATTAATTAGAAAAGAGTGAAGAGGAAGACAAACCAGTTAGAAAGGAGCAATAGAAAGATGAGAATGCAGGTGTGATGACAGTTTCAAAGGTGGAGAGAAAAGAAAGAATATACGGGGTAGGGAAAGAACTAGAGTCACGTGGTTAATAGATGAGTATTGGCATTGCATTTAAATTCCTGGAGGTTGTAGCCGTCAGGAAAGCAAGAATATGGGAGCGAGTTCCACAGGCGGGAAGTGCTAGAGAAGAAGCTGCAGGAGTAGAATTGTCGTCTGCATTTGGCTAACCTAATTGTGAATGGGTGGGACCCAGTTGCCAATCTGGTTGCATGAGTAAACATTTGTTGAGGAGGCACCAGTGACTTAAGTTCGTCCGAGCAGAAGCCATGAAAGTATTTATAGAACAGACAAAGTGAGGCCACATTTCATCGGTGGGGAAGTGGATGTAGTCGAGCCGCCAAGTCAGTACCTATCACATTACTGATTCTCCTTTGGAGCCTGTCGAGAACACTGAGATGAACGGCAGGGGCGCCTGACCATATATGGCAGCAGTATTCCATGCACGGCCGAATGGTTGATTTGTATATATGCAGGATGGATTCAGGCGGAAAAAACATCCTGGCCTGATACAGTGACTCAATCTTTTTAGCAGTGGATTTAGCTATGGACTCGATGTAGTGTTTCCATTTGAGATCAGACGAGAGGGTAAGGCCGAGTAGGCGCAGTGTATTGCTCTCAGGGAGAATCGCTTGGTCCATGCTTATGGGAGGCAGGAGAGGTTGCCTGTGATGATTGACAGACAACAGCTTGGTCTTACACGCATTGAAATTGACAAGTCACTTCTTGCTCCAATTCACCACAGAGTGTAGATCCCGTTCAAGGTCAGCAGCGAGATTATGTTTGTCCGCCACGACAGGTTTCTTACTGATGCGGGAGTAAATTATGGTGTAATCTGCGTAGATGCCTACTTGGCACTTGATCTCATCCGGGAGGCCATTGATGAAAAGAAGAAAGAGCGTCGGGCCCAGGATAGAGCCATGTAGGACACCAGCATTTGTGCTGTAGGATGAAGAGGCATGCCCATTCAAAACGGCCTTCATTTTGCGGTTGTTTAAAAAAGATTGGATTAGATCAAGCAAGCGTCCGGTAATACCGTAACCCCGTAGCTTGCATAGAAGGGCAGAGTGCCAAACCCTGTCAAAAGCATTGGAGATGTTCTTATTCAATGATAAAGTTATGGGTATCAAGATTTGTAGAAAAATGTTCGTAGTAGTAATTGTTGAAAAAGTATATGTGTACATACGTATTTATGTGCGATTGTTTCGTAGGAATGTCTATGGATGGAGACCTGACCTGACCTTATCTTCTGGTCGATTTGAAATTGAAGTTACATTTAGTTTTGTCTTTCTCGTTGCTTCCATCTGACTGACTGACTGAGGCTGATCATGTCCTTTTATTGTAATCTAGATTTTTAGACTTGATTGATAAGCCCCTTAAACATTGCAAGTCGCTCCCATTGGTCAAAAATCAATTCAACACCTACTTGCGAAATCTGTTTTTTTTTTTATAAGCGTTTCACCCCGAGCAAGGCATGTCACTGCCACTACTGCGCAGGGGGCTACGTAGAGTGGAGAAAGGATGATTAAATATAGGAAATGTCAGAGGGTGGGTGATAGGCGGGTAAGGATACCGAGAATGAGGGTTGGGTAGATGAGAGTGTTTTGAGAATAATTGGGAGTTAGTGTGATTTGAGGTGTCTATTGACACTACATTTAAACACCTGGAGATTGTAGCTGTCGGGAAAGCAGAGTTGTGGAAGGGAGTTCCACAGGCGGGAAGCGCGAGAAAAGAAGCTGTTGGAGTAGAATTTACGGTTACATCTTATTTGTTTAACTGTTAAAGGGTTGGACCTAGTTGCTAATCTAGTATCTCGTGTAAATTCCTGCTTAGGCGGCACCAGTGCTCTAAGATCATCGGAGCAGTAGCCATGAAAGTACTTGTAGAAGAGGCACAGGGAAGCCACATCACGCCGGTGAGAGAGCGGCTGCAGCCGGTCTGCCAAGTCAGTATCAACCACGTAACAGATCCTCCTTTGACTTTTTCTTTAAGCACATCGTCAATGCTTTTTTAATTCGGTAAAAACCATGATTTTACACATAATTGTTAATTTTTTGTAAAAGTGAAGAAGAAGGTTGATTTTAATTCTTATTTTCTTATTCCACTACACACACACACACACACACACACACACACACACACACACACACACATGAAACATATGGAAGATTGATGTTACCTATTTTTTAGAAAACCACTATTCCATTCACGTTGAAAGTTGAGGTTCGATATGATAAGTAATGACATCAAAAATTAGACTTCTGGATTTTACAAACTTTTGAGCAATTAGTTGTAAATATCGTCAGAAATATATACAGAAAGTTTCCGCTGGTTTTCACTTACAACTTCACTTAAAAATTTTACACTTTCAAGAATAAATTCAAATAAACTTTAAATTATTCTAAAACAATTAGAAGAAAACTACTCGTTAAATATGATTTGTTAAATCATAATAAATAAAAACAAAACATAGATAAAATTGTATACAATGTGGTGAGTACAAAATAAAAAATAACTTTCTATTCTTCATTGTGTACAAATTTGCGAGCCAGGGAGAAAATTTTTTTCAACCAATGGAAAAAAAAAAACGATTTGCAGAAAAGAACAAATTTAATTTTCACTGACACGTATCGTGTTTTTCTTACGGCTCAAAAATGAGTTTGCGTTATGAACCAACCACGTGATCTGAGTTGTGGTGCAATAGAAATCGGTTCGAAACCAGAAATCGATGAGCCGAATTCGAATTCCATTTGAATTCGTTGTATTCACTTATGCGCAAAGACCCTTTGCAGAGGTATTAGTCTTTCTTTTCTCCCTCCAGCTATGGGCTAAATAATAGAACAGACTATAGCCATGGTTGCAGAAAGTAATAGTAATCTACTGCTGGAAAATCTTCTGCACAGTCAGTCAGGTCTCTTTCGAGACATGATCGCCCAAGCGAATATCACATATGGCATTTAACTGACTGACTGATGTTGTTCAGACTATTGTCCTCATCGAAGCTGAACTGCTACTATTGTACAGAGGAAATACAGTAAAAAAAACAAAACAATACAATGGGCACAGAAGTACTGAGGAAAGAACAAAAGATGATGCTGCAGTCAGTTAAAACTTTAGAGGTTGTAGCTATCAGGGAAGCAAGTAAATACATGTTTATTTACAGGTTTTCATTTTTTATACATACTTTTATACAGGTTTCATTGAAAATGACAGACAAGATATTATCATTAAGTTTTTTTTATATAATTTTTCATGTCTTCGTATAATTTTTTTTCTTTTCGGAACTCAAATTATATAAGCTTTATACTGTTAAATATAAGAGACAATGAATGAAATTTCAACTGAAATTAAAGACAAAACACGACGGCTCATGATTAAATATAATAGACATTCATTGTTTTTTATAGTTAACAGTATATGTTTAGAATATATATATATATATATATATATATATATATATATATATATATATATATATATATATATATATATATATATATATATGCAATTTGTTATATATATTATATTATTTATATATTATATATGCACAATACTTATTTGAAAGCGCTCAATATCAGTGATAGAACTGACATATTCATATAGATAGGTGTGAGTTTGTAACCCTGGGTTTCACGCTCATGCGCTCGTCAGGCAAACTGATTAATATTTTAAAAAATCTTGGCTATATGTAGGGCTGCGTATATTGGTGAATTTTTGTGGAAGTGGGAGGAAAATTTGTCGTCGTGACAGACGCAGACATATATACACCCGTTAATATATATATATATATATATAAATATATATATATATATATATATATATGTGTGTGTGTGTGTGTGTGTGTGTGTGTGTGTGTGTTACGGAAATTAACGAATTGGCTATGAACAACCGACAATTTGAGATTATTTGTTTGAACATTATTTTTGATCGGTACTCGTTTTGTTTTTAATTAAACATTATATATATATTTTTTCTAACTGCCTGATTATTTACAATAAATTTTTGTTTCGAAAATGTGTGTCATTCAGCAGGATTCCAACCTGCGACCCCTATCAACATAGAGGAAGCCACCAATTGATCTGGCGCGTCTTAGACCTCTTGACCATAAATGACCAACAGTCAAAACGAAGTCAAATTAAGCCTATATAACACAATTTTCGATTCACGCAAATAACCATATCTGTACTGAAATGTATCGTAATGTCAATAAATGTAAACAAATAATTTCAAATAGTCGGTTGTTTATAGCCATTTCGTTAATCTTCGTTAATTTCCCTAACATGTTTACATTTGTTGACATTACAATTAATATGGCGCGTCTTAGACCTCGAAGTAGGTTGCCATTATTTTCTGCAGCAGAATGATTGCCAGCCAAGGCTATAGAACACAATCTGTCTTGTTATTTAACCCATAACTGGAGAGAAGATACGGATTAATACCATTCCCAAGGGTATTTGCGCGTAAGAATGCAAGGAATTCCAGAGGATTTCGAACTCGGCTCCCCGAGTTCTTGTTCCGAGTCGATATCCATTGTACCACAACGCACATATGTTATGGTGAAAGACACCTATTCCTCAAATACTGGACTCTCCCTCCTATATTAATAAGAGTTAACAAGTTCTTGAGATGTTCTTGGGAAGTTCATAGGAGTTCTTTAGAGTTCTATTGGAGTTCATTAGAACTACTAGGCAGTTGATATTAGTCGGCAGTTAGCCGAATACTAAGGAGTTACCTTTCAGTGGAAGATTACCAAGTTCCTAACATTTTGGGTACGTTAAGCCGATTAGCAACCGACATAGCACGATTATAACCTTCAGTGCGAAAACTACTCCACAACAACATCGCTTATGCGTAAATAAATATATATGAGCATTGATTCAAATAGAAAAAAATTAAAGACAATATTAATAAAAGGGACAAAGGTTTATCGAATGCATACAAAGAAATAATTTCAAACAATTTCAATCTAAAAATGCTGTATTAAAAATATAATTACTTTGATGAATAACTCTTGAAAATACAAGAATTGCTATTAGCCAGAACCGTGGCTTATTCCCCGTAGATTCAAATATATTATTGCTTAAAAGAAACACTTCCTTTTTAAGCCAATATTGGATAACTGATTAGAAATACGAGATGATGCAAGCTTGGATGTGCAATCAATTTAATGGATTATGTATCTGAAATGTTCATCGGAAGTCAAGTTACAATTCCCGATGGGTTCGTTACATTCACTTAACTACCCTTGAAAATGCATGAAACTACCTTTTCACTACCCCAGATATCGGTTAACGAGGAGGAAATGTATCATTAAAACATTCTTTTCTTCTTTATGTGCCATGTCCTTTCAGGACGTAGGCGATCAGGGATTTCCTCTTCTCTTATCCCTTGTCGCTCTTAATTTATTTTCTTTTTAGTATCTCTCCCAAATCCCGTTCCGTAATTCACCTGCCCAAGCCCATCAGGTAGGTCTCGTGCTGCTTCCCCCTGTCGCTCTTTTGCTCTATCCATCCTATGAGAATCATGTTCTCAAAACCCTTCTTCCTCATTATTTATCCCCAAAACTTCAGTTGTCTTTTTCTGATACCAAGTATAAGATTTGTTTCGTTTTAATTTTCTCCAAAACATCGTGTTTGCTCACCTGTTCGGTTCATGGTATCCTCAACATCCTTCTGTAGAACCACATTTCTCTTGATTCAAGTCTCTCCTTCATCTTTGAGGAGATTCGTCCAGCATTCGCTGCCATATAGAAGGAGAGATATTACATAATAGTCCAGTATTCTTTTATTTGTCTCCAATGAAATTTTCCTGTCTCTCAATACTCTGCTTAGCTTTTGAAATGCGTCTTTGGCCCTGCCAGTGAGCCTTTAGATATCAGTGTCGCACTTTCTATCCTCTGTCAGAATGCGTCCCAGGTATTTAAATTTCTTTACCTGTTTGATTTTAGCGTACCCGGCGTTTAGTTGACTTTTTGGTGACCCCTTTTTGCTGATGACCATACTTCGGTTTTCTTGAGGTTTACATCTTTCTCCAAATTTTTTTTGCTACTTTCTGTAGGAAATCCTGTATTTTCTTTTCCGTATTATTATTATCATATATAAGAAGATTGGGTCACTATGTCGATCCAGGATGTTTTTTCCACCTGAATCCATCCTGCATATATACAATTCAACCATCCGTCCGTGCATGGAGTACTGCTGCCATTTATGGTCAGGTGCCCCTGCCGTTCTCCTCAGTGTTCTTGACAAGCTCCAAAGGAGAGTCTGTAATGTGATAGGTACTGATCTGGCGACTCGTCTGCAGCCACTTTCCCATCGTCGAAATGTGGCCTCCCTCTGTCTCTTCTATAAATACTTTCATGGCTTCTGCTCGGATGAGCTTAAGTCACTGATGCCTCCTCAACAGGTGTTTACCCGTTCAACCAGATTGGCAACTGGGTCCCACCCATTCACAGTCAGGTTAGCCAAACGCAGACGACAATTCTACTCCTGCAGCTTCCTCTCTCGCACTTCTCGCCTGTGGAACTCACTCCCGTATTCTTGCTTTCCTGACGGCTACGACCTCCAGAAATTTAAAAGCAAAGTTAATACTCACCTACTAACCACTGGCCTCTAGCTCTCTCCCCTCCCTGTATAACCTTCCCTTTCTCTCCGCCCATGTACCTGTCATTGCACCTGCTTTCTCAGCTTTCTATTGTTCCTTCCTAACTAGCTTGTACTCCTCACTCTTTTCTAATTAATCTTTTTACATTTATGTAACCCCCTGCACATCAGTGGCGTTTCTGCCTTGCTCGGGGTGAAATGATTAAAAAAAAAATATATATATATATATATTCCAATTTTAAACGAGTTATTTCGCTACCTAAAAACTGAGTATTAAACAATTAATCAATATATATATTAATTGTTTAATTACTTAGTTTCTGGTCATAATAAGATTAGACCAGTGCACATTTGTATGGAAAAGTGTTCAATAAAATTATATTGTAGAACTTTTGAATATTTTTTATTTGTAAACGAATTATTATGCGACCTAGGATTCTACCATGAGTGGTGTCTTCAGGCGATTTGCAATAACACCACTCATGGTAGAAAAACATAGGTCGTGTAATAACTCGTTTACAAATGGAATATATATATATATATTACATTCTAAAAATATTTTTGGTTAAAAATAACCTGTAAAAGGTCAACAAGCCGTAGAAAACGAATCAACCAAGCAAGTCAATATATTTAGTTAACCAATCTGCGCAGAGAAGCAGAATCGCTGAAACAGGAGAAAAGTTACATACACCCGGAAATACACGTCATTCCACATAAGTTAGCGTCTTCGTCGAAATTCAAACAAACTTATACGAAAAGCCTGGTGTCGCTTTTCTTCTTCGTAAAAGAGATTACAAAGTTTAAGTTCAAACAAGTAGATAAGTTTTGATATGTACAGAACTATTGACAGCCTCCAAACAATCCTGTCGAATTTTCATTACAAGTTTCGGATCGACTCAAGAAATATATGTGAAGGAAACTTTGATGAAAGAAATGAAAATTTTGTCCAATATAAAGAAATAATTTGATCCACAATTTAAAAAATTTTTTTTTTATAAGCGTTTCACCCCGAGCAAGGCATGTCACTGCCACTACTGCGCAGGGAGCTACGTAGAGTGGAGAAAGGATGATTAAATATAGGAAATGTCAGAGGGTGGGTGATAGGCGGGTAAGAATACCGAGAATGAGGGTTGGGTAGATGAGAGTGTTCTGAGAATAATTGGGAGTTAGTGTGATAGGAGGTGTCTATTGACCCTACATATAAACACCTGGAGATTGTAGCTGTCGGGAAAGCAGAGTTGTGGAAGGGAGTTCCACAGGCGGGAAGCGCGAGAAAAGAAGCTGTTGGAGTAGAATTTACGGTTACATCTTATCTGTTTAACTGTAGAAGGGTGGGACCTAGTTGTTAATCTAGTATCTCGTGTAAATTCCTGCTTAGGCGGCACCAGTGCTCTAAGTTCATCGGAGCAGAAGCCATGAAAGTACTTGTAGAAGAGGCACAGGGAAGCCACATCACGCCGGTGAGTTTTTCAATGTGAAAAATTTAAACATGATTTCATTTTAAAAATATTGAATTTATAGAGAGAATATAATTATTCAGACGGAAAGTTCGTGAAAATGCAAAAATTGTTGCTCGTCAGTACATTAACTCATTCAATGTATTTTTTCAAATGTTTCTTTTCCTAAAAGAAATGATTCTTTATACAAAAATTAAAATTTGAAAGAGAACGCTTAACCTTTCCAATAGAAAAATAAGATAAGCAAAAAACATATAAAATAAAATAGAAATATAGAAAATAAACTAATAAATGATAATTACATTAAAAATCAATAGCAGCAACAAAATCATTAACTAAATTCCGTTTCTTTTCTATGATGTGCTGTTCCCCTTCATGGCCCTCCACACCTTCCTGTTCCTTGTATTTCTTGATATATTTTGTCTTGTTGTTTGTTTCAAACACTTTTCTGCCATGAATTTGCTTAAGCTCATTAAGTATGTCAGCGCTGTTTTCCCATGTCCCTATTCCCTCTCTATCCAACCTGTGAGTATCAGATTCTCCAAGCCCTCCTTCCTCATTACTTGACCCAGAAACTTCAACTGTCTCTTCCTGGTGTTAAGTATAGATTTTCATTTTTGTTTCCATCTCTTCAAAACTACACCGTGTTCACATGTTCGGTCCATGGTATCCACAACATCCTCCTGTATAACCACAATTCTGTTGCTTCAAGTATTTCATCCATGTTTGAGGTAGTTGTGCAGCATTCACTGCCGTATAGGAGGACGGACATCACATTACAGTCCAGTACTCTTTTCTTTGTTTCCAGCGAAATTTTTAGTATACCGAAAACTTACGCCACTTAGTGTCTTCCATAGTTTACTTCTTCACGACGCTGGAAGATTTTCAAAGAGTTTAGGTTGTTCTCTAATTCAAAATTTGAACGTGTAACCCTATTTTTTCTACTTCTTATTTCTATGTATAAATCCAGATTAGTAAAGAAATCAAAGAGCACTTCCCGCATAAAGAACATTCATGCTGCCTCATTGCTAAAACAAACATACCTGGAAAATGATCTATGCAGATGATACAGACATTCTGTCAGACAATAAAAGGGGAAAGCAGGTAGTTTTCAAAGTGGTCGATACAGTATTTCTGATTAGAAACCTGAAGACAGACCAGGATAAATTTTTTAAGCGCCGCTTAGATGTGGCACAAGGCCGAAAGTATGGGGTACTCAGTGAGGCTCAAACTAACTACTCAGTTGTAATAGGTTCTAAGGAGACAAACTTGATAACCATTACACAACGTCGAGCAACCCAAAAAGCCGAAAGTATGGGGTACTCAGTCAGGCTCAAACTAACTACTCAGTTGTAATAGGTTCTAGCAAGACAAACTTGCTATTACACAACGTCGACTTGTCCCAAAAGTATAGGGTACCCAGTGATGCTCAAACTAACTACTCAACTGTAATATGTTCTAGCGAGACAAAATAACCATTACACAGCATCGAGTTGCCCAAAGGCCGAAAGTATATGGTACCTAGTGAGAATCGAACTCACTACTCAAGTGTAATACGTTCTAGCAAGACCAACATGCTAACCATTACACTACGTCGAGCGTTTCTAAACTGTGACCAGAGAGGATTGGAAAGAGGAAAGAGAAACACAGATGGGCGGAAATATGTTAAGAAAGTGGGACCCTTATTAAGATATGCTGAAGATATCATCAGACGTAAACAGTTGATAATAACTGATTCAGTTAAGTGCTATACGTGATAAACGCTTGAGCGATCATGTCTCGAAAGAGACATAATTGATTGGGCAGAGGATTTTCCCGCAGTAGGTTGCCATTATTTTCTGCGCCAGACTGGTTACCAGCCACTGCACCATGACGCACATTAATAGCTAGTCTGAATAATTTGAATAAGGTATTAGACGAGGATGTGCGCTGTGGTGAAATGAATAGCCGAGAGCCGAGTTCGAATTCCAGTCGAATTCGTTTCATTCACTTACTCTTGAGAAAGATATTAATCCATCTCTTCTCCCTCTATCTATGGGCTGAATAGCATGACAGACTGGTTACTGCCGGAAAATCCTCTACCTGGTCAGTCATGTCTCGAAATATCGCCCAAACTTGTATCACATACGGCACTTAACCGACTGACTGGTGGATAAGAATATGTAGCATTCGTTAAATGTGGCGGTTGAACCTGTACAGTACGATAGTAAGACCAGTGTGCTACACGGAACTGACAAGGAAGGAGCAAGAAAAAAAATGATTAATTCCACCGAAAACAGTCAAAACATTTAATTGTATACGCCAACTCTCCATCATCATCTTTTATCGTCGAGTGGTAAAACAACAAACAGATGTCGAAATAATACCTTTATTCGGTAGGTACAATATAAACAGTTCATTGCACATATATAAATCTACCATCTGCTCGTGTATTGAATACTGCTGCCACATCTTCTCGGGTGCCCCTGCTATTCACCTCGGGGTTCTTGACAAAATACAACGGAGAATCTGCAATGTGATCGATGCCGACTTTGCAGCTCGGCTGCAGTCGCTTTCTCACCGGCGTGACGTAGCTTCCCTGTGCTTCTTCTATAAATACTTTCACGGCTTCTGCTCCAATGAACTTAGATCACTGGTGCCTCCTATGTATGAATTTACACGAGCTACCAGATTAGCAACTAGGTTCCACTCTTTTACAGTGAAATCGATGAAATGTAACCGCAATTTCTACTTAACAGCTTATTTTCACGCACTTCCAAAATGTGGAATTCCCTTCCATATACTTGCTTCCCCGACAGCTACAATCTCCAGGAATTTAAATGTAAGGTCAATAGACAATTTCCTATCACACTAACTCGCATCCATTCTCTCAAGCTCTTTTTTCATCTACTCCCCCCACATCCTTGGTATCCCCATTCAACTTTACCCTCCTCCTGACATTTCCTGTAACTAACCCATCTTTCTCATCACTTTCCACTATGTAAACCCCTGCGCAACAGTGGCAGTAGAATGCCTTGCTTGGGGTGAGATAATTAAAAAATACTAAATCGCATCAAGATGGGTGGTTGAGTTAGCAAGTAATCATGGTTGCTAACGGTAACCCCCAACTCACACTATCTTCTGAGTTCAACCGACTCACTCTTGAAATATAAGTGAACCCGGTGACGTGATCGAGCCACTTCACAACACATCATCAAATCCAACTAAATCAAAAGCAGCAAGATATAGCCGAGATCACTTTCATGATGGAAATTATGACTGGGATTTAGTCCTGGGTATGATGATACACTACATCCGGTAGCAAAATTTCTGATCGGCATATTTGAGGATATTGGAACCCCCTCCTGTTTTTCCCAGATTCAGTCTGACCTGGGGTAGCAGCACCTGTTAGGGTTCCAGCTACAGGCAAATGTGAATCCCAGCCCGAAACATCAACTAATAATCTGTCTATATTTCTGAGATTAAGTATTGTTACTGTTTATACATATTACATTGTTTGGAATGTTCTTCTCTTTTTTTGCCATTTTTCACGACGTTTCGCCGCTGTACATTCCGGCCATCTTAGGGTGATTGAAATAAAGTGATCGGTGGGGAAACTATTTATAGTAAAGCTAACAGCAGTAAATATTTATAGTTTAATTCAGTTAGTTAAGTGCCATACGTGATACACGCTTGGGCGATCATGTCTCAAAAGAGACATGACTGACTTGGCAGAAGATTATCCGGCAGTAGGTTGCCATTACTTTCTGCGGTAGACTGGTTGCCGGCCAAGGCTATAGAACTGTCCTGTTATTTAACTCATAACTGGAAGGAAGAGACGGATTAATACCTTTCCCAAGGGTATTTGTGCGTAAGTGAATGCAAGGAATTTAACTGGAATTCAAAATCGTTTAATTACCAACAATACATTTGTTAATAAAAAATAACAGCATTACATTTTAGATGCAGTTTGGGGCTTACAATTGCCTCCAACATTTTATGTGCGCCAAATATTTAGATTTCAGCATTAAATAATCGATGGAGGTTGATATGCCGCAAAACGTAATCAATTAACGATTAGATGTGCAATTAGATGTCTTACGATTAGTGTCTAACTTTCTCATAAACTATAATTAGCACTGACGGAACAAAGATAAGACGAACTACATATTTAATCCAATCGGTATAGACAATTCGCACAGCTTAGATCGAATAACACACAAAGACAGGGAAAATATACATAGCCCCGGATATAAGCTTCGTACCACGTAAGAAATCAGCTTTTCTCTACTTTCAAATGATCGATGCGCCAAAAAACATGACACTACAATGAGTATGTCCACCGAAAATGCAATTATATTTGGTGCCACAGAGGCCCTGCAGTGTTAATAATGATGCTCTTGAGGACGACAAGGTGAACGACAACATGAATGAGTCTATTTTCATGAACGCGTATTTTCAGAAATATTCTACAGGCTCATAAAACAGAATCTCGGCTTCAGTAATATTCCCATCACCGTAATGTAACTTCCCTGTGCCTTTTCTATGAATACTTCCATGTTACACTATTTACATTAATCGAACTATGGTCCTCATTTTTACATGGTACCTAGATTTTATTCATTTAAACGCTGTACTAGATTGGCAACAAGGCCTTACAAATTTTCCGTTGAATTCGCTAGATGTAACCGTAAGTTTTATGCTAACAGTGTCTTTTCTCGCACTCTCGCTTGAAGAACTCTTTTCCGGCTTTATGCTTTTAAGCTAATTTTGATCTTCAAAAATTTAAATGCAATGTTAGTCTTTATTAACTGTCTTCCTGATTATTCAACTTTTGTTCTCACTCCCTGCTAATATTTCTATGTTTTCTTATTCTTTTACACTTGTGTTTAATCACTTGTGTCTTAGTGGCTTTATTGCCTGGCATTGGATGAAATGTTTAAAAACTAGTGTTCCAGGCGAAAGAGAAAGCGAGGACTACTGAAAAACACCCAATGTCGGTATCTTGAAAATTGGATACACCTAGACCCATTGGCTAAAAAAAGCGACAGACCCTAATATCGTTTGTCAAAATCCGATGTCGCAAGAACTGCAGAAGATATTCAATAATTTATTTTATTTTCAGACAGATATATTTTGGAATATATTTACCACATATTGCTTTTAGCTTTTGTTTATATCCAATATACAACTACATCGATTTTGTTTTTCATTTTCTTTGCTCAAATACGTGTCTCAATGCAGATACTACTAGAATATTACACTCAGTTTGACGTCTAAGAGGCCAGACGCAGAGTTGACATAAGACAACATCCTTGCTTCATCTGGGTTGTAAGCGAATAGATCGTATGAAAGGAGTTGGATAAATACTTACCTCAGAGCGGAGAGGGTGCAACTCTCCGACATAGAAGATGAGAGTGTAAGGCTTTTCATTTTGGATGAGAGGGAACAGGGACACGTCACACAGAGACAGACAGACACACACACACACACACACACACACACACACACACACACACACACACACACACACACGCACACACACACTGGCTGTCAATAACTGACGTGTTATCTAAACTTATTAATAAATGGAACTTTGTGTGTGTGTGTGTGTGTGTCTGTGTGTGTGTGTGTGTGTGCATCCGTGACCTATAGACTCCGAAACGGCTGAACCACTTTTCTTGAAAATTTACACAGTTGTACTATAAGCGTCTGCTAGTGTTCTTAGCTAGGTTTTGTGTCGAGGTACCCCCGATAAATATCGATAATCGGAAAAATCGGTTTATCGAAGGAGTGGTTCGATTTTAATCAAATTTGATACACTCATAGACAAAGATATAAGAAACGATATTCAGGAGTTTCAAGGTTGCAGTTCTTACAATAGTGTAGAAAATTTGATATCGATACCAGGAAATCAAAGTTTGATTTACATCCATTCATTTTTCTTTCCATCTACGGTTTCGCTTTAACTGGAAACAACTATTGCTTATTAGTCTTTCGTGCCAACGTCCGAAGAGTCTGAGCTCCAGGACCATGGATTAGTTTTAAAGCTTTCATTACACCCGAGCAACGCCGGGCTAGCTATACTGACCCTGTGTTATCATTAGTCACGAAACTGCCTTTATATCTGACACGGAAAGAAAACTAGAAAATCTTCTAAAATGTAGATGAAGAAAGCCAAAAAAAAATGACTACAAATAAGAAAACTGAATGTATGGTCATCAGCAAACTGAGGATCCCAAAATGTCAATGACAGGGTGGGATTACTAAAATCAAGCAATTACCAAAAATTAAGTATTTGGGAAGTGTTCTAACGGACGACGGAAAGTGCGAAACTAAGATCCGAAGGCGAATTGCAATGGTCAAGGACGCATTCCAGAAGCTGAGCAGAGTATTAAGAGACAGGAAAAATTCTCTAGAAACAAAGAAGTGAGTTCTGGATTTCTATGTGATATCTGTCCTGAGCAATATCATTAAAGATGAAGAAAAAAATTGAAGCAACTGAAATTTGGTTCCACAGTAGGATGCTGCGAATATCATGGTTCGAGCATGTGAGCAATGATGAGGTTTTAGAAAGGACAGAAACGAAAAGGAAATTAATACTGAGCATCAGGAAAGGAAAGCTGAAGGTCTTGGGACATGTGATGAAGAAAGAAAGGCTTGGAGAATTTGATACTTACAGGTCAGATAGAGGGAAAGAGAGACAGGGGAAAGCAGCGAATAAGATATGTGAAGGGCATGAGCAGGTGGATTGCAGAGTGGGGTTTGAATGGGGTATCAGGGGAAAGTGTGCTAATAGCTACAAGGGATAGGGAGATGTGGAAAGCCATGATCGCTTACGTCCTGAAAGGGACATGGCACATAGAAGAAGAAGAAGAATAGATTTTTATAATGTAATCTAGTCAGGATTAATATAAAGCCGGTTGCAAAATTGCAAGATTAAGATATATCCGACTGCTTCGTCCTGGTGTAATGGTTAACAAGTATGTTTTGTACATCATAATTAAATACGCCATGATTGTCGTCTATCATTTTGAGATATAACCGCAATGTAGAGGAGAATTAAAAACGTAGCAAAGAAAGAATGAAAAGGAATATATTGTAAAAAATGGTAAAATAGACTGCGGTTGCAAAATTAGTATGGTTGACAAAGTGTGTCAAGATTTTAACAGGAATCGAGCAGAAATGGAATGTGTTTGTTCTAGTGTGTTTGAATGTGCATATGTGTATGTAAATGGAAGTATACATTCAGTCCGTTGCAGGTCAGCACACACACACACACACACACACACACACACACACACACAAGGTCGATCTGGATTGACTGATGGTTCTAAAATATATCTGAGACTATCTAATATTTTTCTAAAGAACATTTGTCATTCTCAATCAAGTTTATATGTGTACATGCATATCAATTTACGTACATGTATGTATACGTATGTGTTATGAATGTAAATACACACATACAACATAATGAACAACATGCAAACATACAAACGAATTTTTTCAATCTATAAAGACGGCTGTACATTTCCGATGCATTTGTTAGTTGATTTGTGATCTTATCTTTTTTCAGCCTTCGATAGTTTTGTAATAATTGATTTGTTCATCTTTATACTTAGACAGTTCATCTTGAAAATAAAGAGATTTCCAATACTAAAGTCTCTTTACAATTCTGAATATTTAGAAGGCAAATGATATGAAATTTTATTCTTGGTTGAGACGATGAATGGTTGCCAAATACTAATGAGATTTTTAGATGTTTCCCTACCAACTGACAGTCAAATTAGTCAATAATATATCTAATGAAATAAGCATTATGAATATAAAAGATATTTAGCTCCGTGTAGTCATCGTTGTTTTTGCTTTGACCACAATCTTTCAGATTCACCGATTTCTTTATGTGAACAGTTCCAGAAACATGTGATGGGATTCCCTTTATCACAAATACTATTGACGACAGGAAACGAAAAGAAAAACTCCTCACATGAGATGGTTAACAAAAGATTCCACGTAAATTTATCAATAATTTTTATGTAGTTGTGTATTCAAAGATGGATCTGCAATGTAACCGGTCCTGACTTGGCATCTCGACTTCAGTCACTTTCTTACCAACGTAGCGTGACATCCCTCTGATTTTTCAACAAATATTTTAATGGCAACTGTTCTGATGAGCTTTTTTCCATCGTGTCGCGTCTACGTAAAATTAAACGTGCTATTAGAGTGGCGTGGAGGTGCCACTCTTTTACCGTTGAAATAGTTAAATATAACCGTCACTTCTACTAAAACAATTTATTTTCTCACACTTCCTGCCTGTAGAACTCCCTTCTATTAACTTACTTCCCTGATAGCTACATTTCCCAAAATTTGAATACGACGTCAATACCCATCTTCTATCTTTTGGAATACCGTTCATCTTTTATCCTTTCCTCAATACCTTCTTTACTCAATCTTTCCTCTCACTGTAACCCCCTGCACACTAGTGGCGGTCCTACCTTGCTTGGGGGTGAAATGTTAAAAAAAATAAATATGTGTTAGAGCTTCCATTAATATTCATCACCAACAATTGCGCCCTTCTTGGAGATATCACAGAAGGTCAAATCGGAGAAGGGTAAGTTGTTTTATGATTAATATATACGGTGCAGTGGATGAACTGTCATCTACATTACACAAAAATGACAATAACAATGAAATCCCATTTTAACAAAAATTACATAAAATTATCATGGAATACTAAGAAGTAAGTTTATTAAAAAATTACCATTAGCTTCAACCACGGCCTCCAGACGACTTTGAAATCTCATGCAACTCTTCTGGAAGATCTCCTTGGGTAAGTTGGTAAATGCTGCCATAATCCTAGTTCATCTTTGGTGTTACAATAAGTTTTGCTGCTCCCTCACTGAACCGTGCCACGATAATAAGGGTGGTTGCAACCTGCAGAGTTAGATGGCCAGATTTAAGAGGTGATGTGGTCGCAGTAATTGTCTGACAGTCATGATTTTGATTGTGTGGTATGGCGCAGGGTTCCTTTGCCAGACATAGGGTCTTCTAGTAACGACACTCTTGAGAGTAAAGCACTACCCCATCAGGGCACTTGATGTAGCCCTCCGTGTTGATTGTGAGGCTCCGTGGGGAGATAAATGAAAGCAGAACGTCGCCATCACTAATGATCATTCCAAACACCTTCCTAATTACTATTAAACTTATCTATCTCTTTCCGAATTCTCTGCACTTCCCCCAGATTGGTGCCCAAACACTCTGAAGTGTTGCTAATGAGAATTCCGGCGGGAATGCTAAACACTACAGCATGGCGTTTCCAAACTTTTTGGAAGAGTAAATTGCGCCATGGGGATCTTTTTCTTACAGATGGTACCCAACTGACACTACTCTATTGTTCAATGGGCAAAAAAAAAAAAAAAAAAAAATAACGCGCACGTGGGAAATTAAAAAATTTAAAATGGTGACAATTTAACCTTCAGGCACTATATATATATATATATATATATATATATATATATATATATAAAAGAGGCGAAAAAGCCAAATCCTACTACCGCGCACACTTATATATATATACTAACTTAAACACACATATATATATATGAACTAACCCACTTAAGGTACACAAATACTCACTACAATTAACGACAGAGGAACATTCGTTTAAAGGACGGACTAACGGACGTGAAAACAAGCACTCCTATTATTCTGAAGATGAGATTCTCATCTCGAAATATTAATGAATAAGTGATACCCAACACCTTTACCTTTCTTTAGTATACTAAACACGTTGTGATAGCCTTCAAATACCTACCCATACACCTTATATACATAATGCTTCAAGCAAATTACAACACTCTCCTATATATATATATATATATATATATATATATACAGGATTTTAAAATTAAATACATACAGTCTAGGGTTAAATAGGGACTTAGGTGTTTTGAATCTTTATAAATATTTAAAGAGTTAAACATTTTTTAGATACACTTAAAAAAATTTCTTTAAAACAACATTTATAAGTATTATTAAAGATAGGTTTACGTTTACAAATATTAACAAATTCTGTCGCTTTCTGCCTCACGTGATGTAAACAATCTCTCGGACGAACGCTACTCGCGAAAACGATTCGAATTTAAATTTTAAAATCATTTGTTTCTTATGAAATGCGGAGGACGATCTGAAATATCAAATATAATAATAGAAATAAATAAATACTGTCAAAAAATACATTTTGAAACTTATAACGTTTTAGTAGTTTTTCCTATACATATTTTTAAGACAGTATACGTGGATCATCACTATGTTATACACACACACACACACACACACACACACACACACACACACACACACACACATATATATATATATATATAATTACTTAGATAAATATTCTTAGTGGCTACTTGTAGTTTCGTAGACGTTGCATCTATTTATTTATGTTGGTCTACCCCCGTGAATATTCTAGAAATCTTATTAGTAAAATATATGCACTCTTTCGATTGACCGGAATGTTTTGGTAACAATAATGCAACATAAACAATGAATTCTTTTATCCGAAAAAAACTTTGGAATAAAAATAAAGGTAAACATTTGTTTTTCCTGGTATACAAGCGCGTGTGAAGCCATGGTTAAGATATGTAAGCATCCCCCCACACATAAACACACACATACACACAAACACGCAGACGCACATGAAGAGACAGATATATACAGGAGTTCCATAATGTCTATTACAATTTAAAAATATATATCTTACAAAGGAAATTGATGAGATAAGTAAATCAGATTTGTTCTATGGACTCAGTAGTTATGAAAGTTGTTATTCCTATTATATTTGTGTATTTGAGGCATCCTGTTGATGAAAGATGAAAGAGGTACCGTTAAATGAACCCCTAAAGAATGGCTACTCCTCATGAAAATCAATAATATGAGGTCATGGTTTATTGAAACAAAATCGGATCTGTGGACTCAGAACAAAGTAAAAGATCTACTGTCACGTCAGTCAATTTGCTCATGGCGCAATAAATTTATGGAGACAGGGACATTGTTGATTAAATGGAAGGAGTAGGTGACCAATAACATATCGGCCCAAGTAAGGCAGTTTACTGCCACTGGTGAGCAGGGAGGTTACATAGGAGGAAAGTTATGAGAAAGAGTGACAGGTTATAGAGGGTGTCAGGAAGTGGGTCAGAGAAGGATGAGAATACTGATGAGAGTGGAGTGGACGGAGAAAAGAGCGTAAGAGAGAGGATGCTGAGGATAAAAAACATCGATCGAGTACCGTCTTGATGGGGCTGCGTGCAACTAATGGCACTCGCGCATAGAAGTGGATTGAACCAATTAAAAAACTTTAATATCTACTCATTTTGTAACAATTTCCATATTTGTTTGTTCATTTAGTTTTGTATATTTTTTTAATCCTAAAGAGATTTTATGGACACACTATATATATATATATATATATATATATATATATATATATATGATATGTGATACAGCGAAACAGATCTGTCTGCGGATGACTATAGTATATATATATATATATATATATATATATATATATACTATAGTCATCCGCAGACAGATCTGTTTCGCTGTATCACAGCTCATCAGTACGGTTAGACTCCGATTGCTTTTTAACCCAGGATTGAATCGTCAGTCGGCGATTCTACCTCCGGGCTACGAGCGTTCGGTAGAAGAAGGCAGACGTTTCGCGCGTATATCATTATACACGCCCAATAGCCATAGTCCTCTAATTCAGTATTGAATGAGTGCTGTATATAGTCATCCACAGACAGATCGGTTTCGCTGTAGGGATAAACATCCGATTGCTTCAAGCCAGGATTGAATTGAAACCCGACAGAATTGACATCAGTCGTCGATTCTACCTCTGAGCTATGTTCACTCGGTTTATTTATATATATATATATATATATATATATATATATATATATATATATATATGTATATATATGTATATACATATATATATATATATACATATATGTATATATATACATATATACATATATACATATATATATATATGTATATATATATATATATAAATATATATATATATATGTGTGTGTGTGTGTGTGTGTAAAGTGTTCTTGTAATGCATTTCATACCTTCATACGTCATTGGAAATTTGATTTCATGTTTGAACTTAGTCCGTCGAAGACAAACGAAAACACAAAAATATTTATTTCTCCTAAAATTATTCTTGACATATATATGCAATTATATATCAGTTTTCGTATATATATATGTCTAGCCACACTAATGAGCTGTGATACAGCAAAACGGGCTTGTATATGGATGAATATATATATATATATATATATATATATATCAATATCATTTTTCCATATATATATATATATATATATATATATATATATATACTAGCAGTTTAACCCGGTTTCCCTCAGGTAGTTTAAGGAATAATAAGAATAAAAAACATATGATGAATTTACATAGCAAATACTTACACAACATCCACCGATATAGTTCACAATGTACAATCTCTCTATTGGATTTGAGTGGGAGGAGAAGGAGCAACATATATAGATATAGATAATATAAAGTGGAGAGATCAATTTTATATTATAATCTATACATAAACTGATCCCTGACTTTGTGGGTGATAATATATATTTATCTACCCCTAATTTTGGCTTTCTGAAAATTTTCAAGGTATTGTTAGCGTTCTAAAATTTTGATCTATATCTCAGCGTAACACCCGTTGAGCGAGACCGCAAAATGCAGACGCTAAGTCAAATACTTATTCAGCGTCTACCCTCGTCACTTTTATATATATATATATATATATATATATATATATATATATATATATATATAATGAACTTAATCACAGTAAGTCAACACTAATAATAACAGACTAAACATCCGAAAATAATGCTAACTTAACAGTAATATAAACCGTCTTGTAACCCTGTCAGAACTACCTCGTGGGTTAAATAATGGGGGGAGAAAAAAAAGAAACAAACGGCGCACAAGAACAATACGTCTAGTGCCCGTTTGAAAGAAAAAAAACCCAAGACGAAACCTTAACAGCAAAGTGCTCGATACGAAAGTACGAAAGTAGAGCGAGAATCCAATACAAAAAATCTAGAAGTGAGCCACCACCTACCGCGGTTTGATACAAACGGTTCTTCAGGGTAAGAGCTTCTTCAGGGTAAGAGGCTCTCTCTCTCTCTCTCTCTCTATATATATATATATAGAGAGAGAGAGAGAGAGAGAGAGAAAGAGAGAAAGGGGAATTTTGGGAATTTAAGTGACAAAATAGAGAGGACTTCTTCAGATAAATAGTGGTTTTATGGATAAAATCTTATATATTTAGTGGGGCGAAAATAAAACAAAGACCAAATACAGTTATAGATTGAGAAAAGCTAAGATGCAGAGACGCTTCGAGATGAATTTAATTTTAACATTTTTTGGCTTATGATGTACCTAGCTAAATAATCCAGCCGACCTCATTCGGGCTTCTTGTGCTAATGTTTTATTTTTATCGTTATTGATTTTAAATAACTTAATAGCAGTAGTTTTATTTGGCAAACAGATGTGTTGCATGATTCAGAACATAAATACAATTGGTCAAAAGATCGGAAAATATGCCAATTAATGTATTTAGCCCTTTCATCAGACCCCGGAGTGAAACTAGGTCGATGAGAAAATATAACTAAGAACTACGACTAGGATCTTTTTTGTGGCCTGTGAATATTACTGAATATAAAACAATCGAAACATGGTTCTGTATCATTCTAAGAGACCTTAACATTTTTCGGAGAAAATGCAAGAACTATCCTTTATTTGAAAGATTAAGACGATAGTATTTATCAAAACAGCGAGAATTCTGATGAACTAACTGAAAATTAATGGTTTCTTTTAATCTGGACCTTACCTCTGGCAACCAAAGCATTTTGTGTAAAAAATAACAACATTTTAAAATTATTTCACCCACCAAGAAGCTGATAATACCATTAAGATACAAGAGGTTAATGAGAATTAAAGAAAATGAGACAACTTTAGTGAGGGAAAAGGACAATAAAAGAAAAAAAATACATAAAGTATACGCACATAAACACACACACACATAACAAACTGATGCACACACACACATACGCACACACACACGAGAACAAATAACGGAGGGAGGAAAAACATAACATAGCATCAGATCATAAAAGGGCGCCTACTACCATTATGACAGAGATGCGAAAATGCCATCCCTACCACGGGCCAACGTGCACATATTAAACCATAAATTAAAGCAGACAGATATATCATCAAATCGTAAAACTGCGCCCGCTTTCACTTAAGAAAAGATGTGAAAAAGCCAAATCCTGCTATTACGCACACTTATATAAACCATAAATGCACATGCATACATGAACTAACACACTTACACACACACAAACACACTCACACACATACACACACACACACATACACATTCATTACAATTGACGACAGCAGTAGCAGCGAAAGAGGACTATGCGTTTAAAGGCACGGTCCACCAGAGGACGGACGTGAAATCACGCTCTCATTCTGAAAATGAGACTCTTATCTCGATATATTAATGAATAATAAATAGGTAATTCCCAACAACTTCTTTACCTTCTTTTATTATACTAAAGGCATTGAGATATCTTTCATATACATACCCATACACCTTACATGCACAATGCTTCAAGTAAATTACAAAACTCTCCTAATAAAAGAACACTTTTCTGGAAGACTAATGATGTCGAATGACGTTGCATTTAAAGCTTTGAAGATTCTAAATGACAGAGAAATACGAAGTCGGAATAGAGCTCCACAGCAAAGAAGTCCACGAAAAGAAACTATTAAAAAGAAGTTACCGTTGCATCTAGATTTCAACATTAAAACGATGTGACCTGGTTGCCAACCTGGTAGTACGCTTATATTCACGCGCTGCTTATAACTCACTAGAACCACTTACATAAAAATATTTATAGAATAGACCGAGGGAAGCCACATCACGACGTTGGGAAAGTCACCAAAGCCGAGATACCAGGTCTAGACCTATAAAATTACGGACCCTTCTTTAGATTTTATCAACAATCTCGTGACATATAGGAGGAGGAGGAGCGCCAAACGAGATTTGGCAGCAATATTCAATGCACGGTCGAATAGTAGATTTATAAATATACGGATAGGAGGTGAACTCATCAGGTATGCAAAAATAGAAAGGGGCGTAAGACAGGTATGTGTTTTCTCACTGGATCTTTTTAATCTGTACAGCGAATCAATTATGAGAGGAATAAAACCTTGCCAGGATTCGTCATTGGTGGCCACAATCTCAGCAATATCTGATACGCGGATGACATGCTGCTGATAGCAGACACGGAAAGGAAAATGCAGGACCTTTTACAGAAGTTAGCAAAAGAAAGTGAATAGAAAAGACTGAGCATAAACCACAAGAAAACTGAATGTATGATCCTCAGCAAAAAGAGGAGACCAATATGTTAACTGCAAGGTGGAGAATCTAAAATAAAACATGTAAAAAAATTCAAATCCCTGGGAAGAGTTTTAACAAAGGATAGAAAATGCGACACGGAGATCCAAAGATGCAATCGCGTGACCAAAGACGAATTTCAAAAGCTAAGCAGAGTACTGAAAAACACGAAAATCTCATTAAAAACAAAGAAAAGAGTGCTGGATTGTTATGTGATATTTATCCTTCTGCATGGAAGTGAATGTCAGGTGATCTCATCAAGGACGAAGGAGAGGCTTGAGGCAGCATAAATGTGGTTTTACAGAAGGATGCTGAGGTTACCATGGACAGAGCACATGTGCAACGATGAGGTGTTTGAAAAGATGCAAACGAGAAGAAAACTGATAATATATATCAGGAACAGATAAATTACGTTTCTGGGACACGTAATGAGGAAGAATGGCCTGGGGAACTTGATACTCACAGGTCGGATAAAGCGACAAGAGACAGAGCCAAGAGGAAGACCATCATTGCCTACGTCCTGAAGAAGCACAGCACATAAAGAAGAAGTAGATGGGTCCTGGCGTGAAAAATGTTTTGTTGCGACGCAATGAACCAACTTTACTAGCAGCAGACCTTGCACAGTTCTAATAAATATACTGACTGCCACACCAGATTGGACTGAATTTGTAAACAACTGTTGTAATTAGAGTGTCTACGAATATAATTTCAGTATGATGCTCTTATCATTGCCATCTCTTATGACTCTGCCGATAAATTGGCTGATTTGCTTGAGATAATAATGACTTATTTAAATGACAGATGATTGTATTTGAGCCAAATGATTACCAGAAAACATCTCTTATCGTCGAAAACGCCAAAACTGTTCACAAGCCAATAAGATTTGAAAACTTCAAACCTAGCGATTTTGGCACGCTGATGAAGAACGAGTTCTAAAACTGTTGACAGCATATCTACTTCTGACCATAATAGCCGCCATTAGATTTCTGCTGTGGTCGTTATATCATTTTCAAGAATAATTGAAGAATAACGTTAGCTGAGCTAGGTTCCTGGCGGGGCTAATAATCAATCCATGGTGACCTCACATAAAATCTCCGACTTCGTAAATAAGAATTTACCTGATTCAAGAATAAAACGGCAGAATAGAAAAAGTTACGGGGAAAAAATAGTCAGCAGGCGGATAGCCCGCAGTTGTATGGAATTAACTCCCAAGAAGATCTTTCCCCAACAACGACAATCTTAACCTGTTCGAGACTATGAGCTGACCACATATCACCAGAAACAACTTTTTTACATTGTAACCCTCTACCTCGAGTGGCTCTTGGCCTTTGGGCAGGGTGAAAATTATTGTAAAAAGATATCAGCGGACATGATCTTTAAAACATCAAATATGCGGATGATACTGTGTTTATAGCAAGAAAATTGAAAGAACCAAGAGAATGTATTAAAAGAAATCAAGAAGACTTTTAAATGATGCTTCCTTGATCACTAAAATCTTAACCAGTTCAAGGCCTTGGTTAACCTCTATCTTCTCTACCTATATTTATAATCTTTACTTTTTACTCAGTAACACACTACCTTGAATAGCTCTTGGGCCTTTGTACAGGGTGAAGATTATTGTAAAACAAGATATTAGCAAATGTAATGTTAAAGATATCAAAGATGCTGATGATAATGTGCTGATAGTAGATTCAGATAAAAAAAAACAGAAATAAATCTGAATGAAAGTGTTAAAAGAAAGCAAGAAGAAAGGACTATTTACTGTAAGAAGAATGAATGCATCGTTGTTAGCAAAAGAGAGGGTTTGTTCTACTTTATATGATTTAAAAATCAAGGAGGTATAACAATCCATCCATCTGGGTAGTATAGTAGTAACAGAAGACAGAAAATATGATACATAATTTCGCAAGCAAATAGAAATAGAGAATACTTTCCGGAAACTAAGCAAAGTAATAATACAAAGAAAAATACGGTTAGAAACGACAAGAAAAAGTATTGGAATAAGACAAAATATTGAATTCTGTATATACTAGGTTGTTACAAAAATGGTGGCCGCTCAAAGGGTTGTATTTTGAAAGGCCATTATAACATAATATTCACGGTATATATTCGATGAATTTTAATATATGTAATAATCTGTCGGATGTGC
Organism: Ascarosepion bandense; assembly: GCA_037127315.1. NCBI lineage: Eukaryota > Metazoa > Mollusca > Cephalopoda > Sepiida > Sepiidae > Ascarosepion > Ascarosepion bandense. The sequence goes on from JBBBDQ010000478.1 coordinate 5,940,960, forward strand.
GTTGTGGTACAGTGGATATCGGCTCGGAACGAGAAGCCGGCGAGCCAAGTTCGAATTCCAGATGAATCCATTGTATTCACGTACGCGCAAATACCCTTGGCATAGGTATTAATCCGTTTCTTTCTTCCATTTATGGGTTAAATAGCAAGACAGAGTGGGTTCTATAGCCTTGGTCGGCAACCAATCTACCGCAGAAAGCAATGGCAACCTACTGCGGGATAATCTTCTGCCCAGTCAGTCATGCCTCTTTCGAGACATGATCGCCCAAGTGTGTATCACGTATGGCACTTAACTGACTGAATAATCTGTGCACTTTAATAATTTTTAAATTATTTTCAAAGAGAAATAGTCTTGAATCATAGAAACCCTTAATTATGAATATGATAAAACATTATATTCGTTTACTTTTCTTGGATTAGTTCCAAATTGGGAACAGTGCCTCCGAAACTACTGCAAATATCAACAGAGCATGGGGAGATGGGTCCACAATTGATTGGACAGGACGAAGGTGGTTCCAGAAATTCCGTACTGGTAATGAGAACCCTGAAGATGAAGAAGGTAGAGGTCGGTGATGCAGTCTCGACAACGAACAACTGCAAGCAGTTGTTGAGCAAAACCCACGTGAAAGTGTCAGAGAAATATCTCAAATGCTTGATGACAGCACTGCAACAGTTTCATGCTATTTGCAGGGTATTGGCAAGGAGAAAAAAACTCGATTAATGGGTTCCTCATGATCTTAAAAAAAAAAGCGTTTTGAAGTGTGCTCGATGCTCTTTCTGTGTCACACCAATGATCCCTTTCTTGACTAAATAGTCTCTTGGGATAAAAAAGTGATCCTGTAAACTATCAGGTCAATGGCTTAATCGTGATGAATCCCCAAACATTTTCCAAAATTTCGATGACTAACTGGTGGTCTGCAATTAGTGTTATACACTGCAGCTTTTCGCGAGCTAATCAGGACATTAATGCAGAGTTTTAATGCAATCAACATGTTGAGATGCATGCACGCCTGCCATAAATGAGACTTGCTTTACGATAATGCACCGCTACATGTTGCGAGAATGACGTTGCAAAATCTCACAGACTTAGAATTCGAGAATTTACCACATCCTTCATATTCCCTTGATCTTTCACATACTGATAATCATTGTTTCAAGCACTTAAGCACATATTTAAATGATAATTTTTTTAGATCCAAACCAGAGGGGAAATCAGCGTTCAAGGATTTTGTTGCATCACAGCCAATAACTTTTTATCAAAGAGGAATAAATAATCTCATCGATCGATGGCAGAGGTGCATCGATTCTCAAGGCTCGTATTTTGACAAATTTTAACATTTTTACAGATAATTTTATCAAGAATAAATTATGTTCCTCAAATCAGCCATCGTTTTTTTTAAATAATTTAATTACAACGAATACTAGGCACTTTTTAACCGATGAAAAAACAAAAGCTGAAGCGACAGATATAACTTTTCCCGAACGAATGCTTACTATATATCTCGAAATGCTCAACAAAATTCAAAGAAGTATCTGAAATGTAACCCGTCCTAACCTGACAACTTGGCTTCAGTCACTTTCTCATCGCCGTGAGTGACTTTTCAACAAATATTTTCAAGGTAAACGTTCTGATGAGGTTTCTTCCTCCGTGCTTTGCCTGCATGAATTTAAGTGTGTTACTAGATTGGCTTTTAGGTCTCACCGTTTTCCTGTTGAACTACCTAGATGCAACCGTCAGTACTATTCTAATAGTTTTCTTTTGCGTCTACCTCGCGTATGAAAAATCAATTTCGATTTCCTGCTTTTTTGCCACCGATATTCTTCAAAAAATTAAATGCAACGCCAGTCACCGTTTCGGCTTGCTGGATCCTGTTATTTATTGCCATTTTTCTTCACTAATACTTCTGATTTTCTTTTACTCACAGTAACTTCCTGTGTCATAATGAGATCATAGTTTTGTTTAAGATGAAATGAATGAAAAATATCATGGAGTAAACATTTGTGTGAACAGAAAATCAGAGACAGATACATACAACCAGAATGAGACAATTGAAAGAAGTCCTAGAGAATTTAATACCTATATGGCTAAAAGCATGAAAAGCAGGGAGGAATAACGATATAACATTTAAGATGATTCTACGAAAAGAATAAGAGAATTTTTTAATTTAACTTTTTTAGTTAATCATTTCACTTCAAGTAAGGCTAGACCACCACAAGTGCTCAGGAGATTACAGTGAGTGAAAAGGCTGGTACATGGGCTATTGGAGAAAGGATAAAAGAGAATTGGGATAAAAGATAGAAAATGGCAGTTAACGTTGTATTTAATTTTTTTAATTTTTTCAGATAATTATTTGGACGTGCCAGAAAATAAATTATTCGAGTAGAAAAGGTGTTTACATTTAACTATTTTAACGGTAAAAGGTTGGGACATAGATGCCAATCTTATAGTACACTTAAATTCAGAGCAGTCGCCATAAAAATATTTGTTAAAACACAGAGGGAGTCACATCAAGTCGGTGGAAATCGAATGAAATCAAGATACCAAGTTAGGACCGATTACATTGCAGACCCCCTTTTGGATTTTATAAAGAACCTCGAGATGAATAGTAAAAGCACTAGATATGGCAACAGTATTCAATGCAATGGCGAGTGATAGATTTATAAATATGCAAAATGGATTCTGATTATAAAAAACTCCTGGCGCGACGCAGAGACACAACTTTCTTCGTAAAACAAATCTACCATCCGCCCGTGTATTGAATATTGCTGCCATATCTGGTCGGGTGCCCCTGCTGCTCTCCTTGGGCTTCTTGACAAAATACAAAGGAGGATCTGTAACGTAGTTGATACTGACTTGGCAGACCGGCTGCAGCCGCTCTCTCGCCGGCGTGATGTGGCTTCCCTGTGCCTCTTCTACAAGTACTTTCATGGCTTCTGCTCCGATGAGCTTAGATCACTGGTGCCGCCTAAGCACGAATTTACACGAGATACTAGATTAGCAACTAGGTCCCACCCTTTAACAGTTAAACAAATAAGATGTAACCGTAAATTCTACTCCAACAGCTTCTTTGCTCGCGCTTCCCGCCTGTGGAACTCCCTTCCACAACTCTGCTTTCCCGACAGCTACAATCTCCAGGTGTTTAAATGTAGGGTCAATAGACACCTCCTATCTCACTAACTCCCAATTATTCTCAGAACACTCTCATCTACCCAACCCTCATATCCTTACCCGCCTATCACCCACCCTCTGACATTTCCTATATTTAATCATCCTTTCTCCACTCTACGTAGCCCCCTGCGCAGTAGTGGCAGTGACATGCCTTGCTCGGGGTGAAACGCTTATAAAAAAAAAATAGATGCTGATATAGACTCTGTATATTCGTTTCATTTCAGGTCGGTTGAGAAAGTGAGGACAAGGAGGCACTGTGTGTTGCTCTTTATGAGAGTTGCATCAGCCATATTGATGGCTAATAGGAAGGTTTCTTTATGGCGGTTAAAAGGGAGCATTTTTTGGGGGGAGACATTAGAATGTACCAATCATTTCCAGCCCCAGTTAACAGAAATAGAATAAAGAGTATAAGAAGATATAAGCCTATTTGAGCTACTAATGGTAGAAAGTTATGGCGGGCCATATTGACTGCATCTTCAAAGTACTGGGCACATAACAGAAGTCAAAAACGGAGATTTGTTTTTAATAATCATATCGCCCCACGTAAGGCATTTTACTGCCACTGTTTGGTAGGGGGTTACATAGGAGGAAAGTTATAAGAAAGAGTGACAGGTTATAGGGGGTGTCAGGAAGTGAGTAAGAGAAGGATGAGAATACTGATGAGATTGGAGTAGATGGAGAAAAGAGCATGAGAGAGAGAGAGAGAGAGAGGATGCAGGTTAGTGAGATAAGGGATGACTATTGACTTTACATTTAAATTCCTGTCGGGAAAGCAAGTAAATGGAAGGGAATTCCACAGGCGGGAAATGCATGAAAAAAGCTGGTCGAGTAGAATTTGCGTTTACAATTTATCGTTTTCACAGAAAAAGGGTGGGACCTAATTGCTAATCTTGTGACTCGAGTAAATTCATATATAGAGGGAACTAGTGAGCTAAGTTCATCAGAGTAGAAGCCGTGAAAGTATTTGTAGAAGAGACAGGGAAGCCACATTGCGCCAGTGAGAAAGCGACTGCATTTGAGCTGCCAAATTTGGAGTGATCACATTACAGATTCGCCGTTGGATTTTGTCAAGGACCCTTGGTGGATAGCAGGAACACCTGACTAGATATGGCAGCAATATTCAATGCACGGGCGGATGGTAGATTTATATATGTGCAGTATTGTTTTAGACGGGAAAAACCTCATGGCCCTACACAGAGAACCGACTTTCTTAGCAGCGGATTCAGCTATGGATTCTATATAGTCATCCCACTTGACGTCTGTTGTCAGAGCTAACCTGAGGGGGCGCAGTGTTTTGCTTTCAGGGAGACTAGCCTGATCCACGTAGATACAGTGTAATAATACAGATAAACCACGCGTTATGTCGTTTCGAGTTAAGTCGCTCCTTATTATACGTCGTTCGTCAAAATTTATTTGGAAAAATAAAAATCAAGTTTAAATTATTTTATTTGACCTTACGTCTGCTCGCCAAAAATATTGAAGTCATTATATCACAAGAAAAACGTTAAAAACAAATAAAATCGTCTTACTATACAATAAATAGGAATGAAATATAAACACTCATATTAAAATACGTACGTAAAATTGAATGCAAATATTGGTAAATTTAACCTAAAAATAATTTTAATAAATTTATTAGTTAACCTTACAAAATCATTTTCTTTTATAATGTCACAAATAGAGAGTCCGCGATGCACTGTAAAGATCACCAAATGGTAAACATCTACATTTACAAGTATGTAGGTACATGTATTTTTTAATTTAGATTACTTTTTTCTGTATTATGTTGGAAACTAAAATGTATTTGTTTGTAAGCTTAAAATAGATTCTTATTAACCGGGTATTATTAAAAATGCATTTACAAATAAAATACAGAACAGTTAATGGTTATTTGTGGTTTAGCCTAATGTTAAGTAAGTTCGACTTAAGTAATTTTTCTACTTACGTCGCCTCTCCTAGAACAAATTATCGACGTAACCTGAGGTATACTTGTAAACGGTTATGAATATCTTAAGAACTATTTACGCGATATTAAAATGCAAGCTAATCAGAATGACCAGTTTTGCGCATGTTTGAGAATGCTAGTGCAAACACTCTCTTGTGGGATGAATCTGTCAGCTGTGAAAAGCCATTTGGACAGAGTGTTCAATGCGTAACTAGGGCACTTAACATGATATCAACATTGACAACATAGGGTTATATAAACATGACGTACTTCTTCTTCTTCTTCTTCTTCTTCTTCTTCTTCTTCTATGTGCCCTGTCCCTTCAGGACGTAGGCGATCATGGATCTCCACGTCTCCCTATCCCTTGTGGCTCTTAGTATGTTTGCTCCTGTTGCTCCTGGCAACCCCCGTTCCGTCATCCACCTGATCAGTCCCTGCAAATATGTTATCCGCTGCCTTCCTCTGTCTCTCCTTCCTTCTATCTGTCCAGTCAGTATCAGGTTCTCCAGGCTCTCCTTCCTTATTGCATGTCCCAGGAACTTCAGTTGTCTCTTCCTGATGCTCAGCATCAATTTCCTTTTTGTTGCCATTCTTTCTAACACCTCGTCGTTGCTTGTATGCTCAGTCCACGATATCCGTAGCATCCTTCTGTAGAACCACATTTCGGTCGCTTCCAGTTTTGTACTCATTTTCGATTATATTGTCCAGCATTCACAGCCGTATTGAAGAACTGACATCACGTAGCAGTCTAGAACTCTTTTCTTTGTTTCTATTGAGATTTTCCTGTGTGTTAGTATTTTGCTCATCTTCTGGAACGCGTCCTTTGCCATGCCAATTCGCCTTCGGATCTCCGTGCCGCACTTTCCATCTATTAGAACACTTCCTAGGTACTTAAATTCTTGTACTTGTTTGATTCTGTTATTCTCCACCTGTATTTGGCATTTTAGGTTGTATCTTTTGCTGATGACCATGCATTCAGTTTTCTTAAAGTTTATTTGTAGTCCCTTCTTGTCACTCTCCACTGCTACTTTCTGTATGAGGTCTTGTAGTTTCCTTTCTGTGTCGCAATCAGCACTGTATCGTCCGCATACCTTATGTTGTTCAGGTTGTGGCCTCCAATAACAAATCCTGCCGTGTCATCTAGGGTCCTCAAAATATTCTCGCTGTATAGGTTGAACAAATCCGGTGAAAAGACACATCCTTGTCTTACGCCTTTTTCTATCTTTGTGTATCTACTGAGGTCGTTACCTGTCCGTATGCAGGCCGTTTGCTGCCAGTAGAGATTCTTGATTATTCTTATGTCTAGGATGGTGAAAAATTCGGTAAAAATTAAAGCTGACAAAATCAAGAAATTAATACACAGGAAATCTAAAAATCTCAACATTAAAGTTAAGATCAACACAAATCTAAAAATGTAGAATTTCTTGATGCTACACTCGGCTTAATTAATAAGACATTTCAACCCTACATGAAAACAAACTCAAATTCAATATACAGTACTGTGCAAAAGTATTAGGACAATAACTATTTTATTTTTATTGGGGCATATTGAAAGAAAATAAACAATTAATAAACAATTTGATTTTCTCAATAAATGCTTTAACAATAAAAAATACTTGTTATAAAATAAATTTAATATTTAGTATAATAGCCTTTTGCTTTGATCACAGCCTTCATTCTGTCAGGCATTAACATCACAAGCTTCTTCAATATATCTAATAGTATCTACTTTCCCACAGCTTGTATTTGTTCCCAAAAGTGTGTCTTGAGATGTAACATTAGATTTATCAATGTGAGAGGGAGGAATAAGAAAAAGAGTCAGTCATATCCAAGGATAATAGAATAATGAGTAGTTTAAAAATAACTTGTTTAATAAAAAATAGGAAAAATTAAATATAACTTCTTTTTAATACATTTCTTTTACACCTCGTTTTAAATAATCAATACTTATTAGCAATTTACTTGGCTTTTCACCCCGCATTTGAATTTCAGTGAGGTTTTTAGGAAAATCGCCCTTGTCATAATACTTTTTCACACTACAGGTAGTGTGCAAAAGTGTTAGGAGAGAGGAGATTTGAAACTTTATTTTGATGCCTCATAAAAGATAAAATAGTTCTTGCCCAAATGTTTTTGTACAGTACTGTCCTAAATTCTGATCATCCTCCATCAAACACATACCCGCCTCCATAGAACAAAGAACTACCAATAACTCTTCCAGTGATAATGTCTTTTACAAATATAGTTTTATCTTAAAAATAGAAGCTATAAGTGCTCAGACATCAAATATATCAAACATAACAACAATAGTAAGAATAAAACGAAAACAAAAATATTTTGGTACACACCTCCATTTAACCAAATGGTTAAGACTAAGTTAGGGCAGAAGTTCCTCAATTTTGTCGCTAAACACGTTCCTAGAAATAATCCCCTTAGTAAGTTTTTAACAAAATACATTTCAATTAAATTATAGTACTGACAATCTTTAAAAGATTATTAAAAAACATAATAATAACATTTTAAACCAATAAAAAAACCTAAGTTATAAGCACTATTTCAAAGTAGCAAAAGATAATGACATCAACACATGCAATTGTAGAAATCTGAATGGGTGTCTATTACAAAATAGGTGTCTAACTGATTTAACTCTGTACCTATGTACTGTTTCTACTATAGAAAAACCAACAGTTAATATTATTATATCGTTAGTACCAAGAATTCGTTTAAAACTAGAAGGTATCAAATTACGTTTTTCATGTTGTTTTATTGAAGGAAGGCTTGTATGTTTTATAAATATTTTTCATATATCATGAGGGTGTAATAATCTGCATTTTGGTAGATAGGCATTACTCTGAATTTACCTCCACTGCATTCATGTAAACGTTAGGAGACGTACAATTTCCTGTTATTGACTAGTTTCATGTTACTTCTGTGCAGGGCTACTCTTTTATTCAGGTCTTGTCTGGGGCAAAAAGACTAGGTACCCGACCATGCCATGTACAGGGTCAGTGGAAAATGTTTACCCGGGCTTTAGGGTTTGGATTCCCTAGTATAAAAAGGCCTTGTACCACATTCCACCTCGGTGGAAGAGGCAGATAAATACCGTTCTGTGTTGCGCATCATTCCGGTAATGTGGGTCATTGAAGAAATTGTTTCTAAGTGACTTAATCGAGATAATTATTACGAGAAAATTATTGAGTGTTGTTCGAAGGATTCGTTTTGTACGTTGAGTTTACGCGAAAAAAACTGAAATATTATATTAGCAAGTTAACAAAACTCCCCTTCAGAATAACGCTACGAAAAACTAACGTTATATATATATATATATATATATATATATATATATATATATATATATAAATCTGTATTGGTCTATAATCCTGAGATAAGGTAGTATTTACGCTATATACTTTATTCGAACTATTGTCCTCATCTTTGTTGCCATGTATACAACGTTTCGGCAATTGTAAGCTCTGGCCTTCTTCATGTGCGGTACCACTGCTGGTAGCCATGTAGTTATCTTCTTTTAACTTAACTCTTTTAACTTATTTCTTCACCACTGTTGTAGCCTGGTATTGAATTCACAACTCTTTGGGTCAAGTCATTGGAACTAACCAACGTCTATATGCACTTGGTCATGTGACCTCACACGTTGAATGAGAATGATATACCCCAGTGTTCGTAATAAAGGGTTCGGTTCAGAATAACGCTACAAAAAACTAACGTTAGATATATATATATATATATATATATATATTTCCTTTGTAAACGAGTTATTACACAACCCAGGTTTTATCATCTGCTGTCTTCAGGTGATTTGTAAATCGACTGAAGACACCAGATAGTAGAAACCTGAGTCGTGTAATAACTAGTTTAAAATGAAAAATATTCAAAAGTTCTACACTATATTTGTATTGAACACTTTTTAATACAATTATGTACTGGTCTAATTAAATTATAACCCAAAAATAGGTAATTAAATATATATATATATATATATATATATATATATATATATATATATATATATATGCTAAGCATATACTGTCAAATAAACGAGACAATGAATATCTATTATGTTTAATCATGAGCTGTTCTAAACATCGTATTTTGGCTTTAATTTCAGTTGAAAATAAAGACAAAAATTCTCCAGCATTTGGATAATTTTTTATAAAGTTGCTTCTAAGCTTTCGGATCACATGAGTCATCTTTAGAGAGGTTATAAGGACGGTAACACAAAAACATCCACTATCAGCGACGATTTTATCTTGTGTTGAAATAAAACTACGAAATGTGAGCCGAAACCTAGAACCAATATAATTAAAAATTATCCAAATGTAGGAGAATTTTTGTATTTATTTTCAACTGAAATTAAAGCCAAAATACGATGTTTAGAATGGCTCATGATTAAACATAATAGACATTCATTGTTTCTTATATTTAACAGTATATGTTTAGAAAATTATCTGCTGCTTTGATACACTATATATATATATATATATATATATATATCAGTCGGTTTGGTTCCATACGGGATAGATGCTGAGAGGGATCATGTCTCAAAAGTGACATTAATGACTGGGTAGAAGATATTTCTGCAGTAAGTGGCCATCACTTTCTGCGGTAGATTGGTTGTCAACCAAGGCTATAAAACCAATCGGTCCTGTTTTTTAATCTAAGGATAGTTGTGTGTAAGTGAATGAAACAAATTCAAATAGAAATCGAACTCTTTTCTTCAATGTTTCGTTCCGCGTAGACATCCAATGCACCACAACGCACATCCGGCGATATAACGCATCTCGTTAAATGTTAAACTTATTGCTTGGATAAAAAATTTTGAACTATTTCCCTCCTCCCCCTCTCTCCCTCTCACTCTCTCTCTCTCTCTCTCTCTCTCTCTCTCTTATACAGGCAGATAAACAGACACACACACAAACATCTTACCTTATATTCTGTACTGTAGTAAAAACTGCAACATTGAAAGTTCTGAATATCGTTTCTTATGTCTTTGTTTATGAGTGTATCAAATTTGATTAAAATCGAACCACTCCTTCTATAACCTGAATTTTTCGATTATCGATTTTCGATATTTATCGGGGGTACCTCGACACAAAACCTAGCTAAGAACACTCGCAGACGCTTATAGTATAACTGTGTAAATTTTCAAAAAATCGGTTCAGCCTTTCGGAGTCTATAGGCAACACACACACACACACACAGACACACACACACACACACACACTTTTTAGTGTTAAATAATTTTATTTCACCCTATGCCCAGTGGAACGGGGTGACAAAAGTTGGATTAGAAGTCTTATAAGAACTTTCAATCATAATCAACATTATTGATATTGCACTATGTTAATTTTTAGTGAATTAGTCATTTCCGCCCTGGGTATGACGATAAACTACATTCGGCAGAAAGGCTTTTGATGTGGAGGTTGAACCACCTCTAAATTGCTGTTGTTCTCAGGTTCAGCCTGACCCAGTGTGGTAGCACCTGTTAGGTTTTAAGCAATGGACAAATATTGAACCCCTACATAAAATCAACAATACATTTTTATAGTAAAAAAATTATCAGCAATAATATTTTACGAAAAGTTGCAAACAATGCATTTTTGCAGTGTAATTACTAGCAATATATTTCATGATCTCGAAAATATATATTTAAAAATTACACCTTTTATCCTGAAAGTATAAACTTATGTGCAAAACGATTAGATTTCGGTATTAAATAATCCATAGGGGTTGATATGCCGCTAAGCAAAATCAACCGTTTAAACAACACTGAATGCATGGATATCAGTAAAAAAGGAGCCCAACTACAGACTGGGGATACTAAAATCAACAAGGTGCAGAAATGTAAATACCTGGGAACAGAAGACGGTAGGTGCGACAATGAGATTAGAATGTGAACTGACATGGCCATGGATGCTTTCCAGACGATGAGTATAGTGTTAAGAGACAGGAAAGTTTCACTAGAAACAAAGAAGAAAGAACTGTATTGCTATGTGAGGTCTGTTCTTCAATATTTTTTTTTTTTAATCATTTCACCCCGAGCAAGGCGGAAACGCCACTGATGTGCAGGGGGTTACATAAATGTAAAAAGATTAATTAGAAAAGAGTGAGGAGTACAAACTAGTTAGAAAGGAACAATAGAAAGCTGAGAAAGCAGGTGCGATGACAGATACATGGGTGGAGAGAAAGGGAAGGTTATACAGGGGAGGGGAGAGAGCTAGAGGCCAGTGGTAAGTAGATGAGTATTGACTTTGCATTTAAATTTCTGGAGGTTGTAGCCGTCAGCAAAGCAAGAATACGGGAGTGAGTTCCACAGGCGGGAAGTGCGAGAGAGGAAGCTGCAGGAGTAGAATTGTCGTCTGCATTTGGCTAACCTGACTGTGAATGGGTGGGACCCAGTTGCCAGTCTGGTTGCACGGGTAAACACCTGTTGAGGAGGCATCAGTGACTTAAGCTCATCCGAGCAGAAGCCATGAAAGTATTTATAGAAGAGACAGAGGGAGGCCACATTTCGACGATGGGGAAGTGGCTGCAGTCGAGTCGCCAGATCAGTACCTACCACATTAGAGACTCTCCTTTGGAGCTTGTCAAGAACACTGAGGAGAACGGCAGGGGCACCTGACCATAAATGGCAGCAGTACTCCATGCACGGACGGATGGTTGACTTGTATATATGCAGGATGGATTCAGGTGGAAAAAAACATCCTGGATCGACATAGTGACCCAATCTTCTTAGCAGTAGATTTTGCTATGGATTCAATATTGTGGTTCCATTTGAGGTCTGAGGACAGGGTAAGTCCGAGGAGGCGTAGTGTATTACCCTCTGGGAGAATCACTTGGTCCATGCTTATGGGAGGCAGAAGAGGTTGCCTGTAATGGTTGACAGACAACAGCTTGGTCTTAGATGAATTGAAGTTGACAAGCCACTTCTTGCCCCAGTTCACCACAGAGTGTAGATCCCGCTCAAGGTCAGCAGCGAGATTATGTCTGTCCGCCACGACAGGTTTCTTACTGGAGCGGGAGTATATTGTAGTGTCATCTGCGTAGATGCCTACTTGGGACTTGATCTCATCTGGGAGGTCGTTGATGAAAATAAGGAAGAGCGTAGGGCCCAGGATAGAGCCCTGTGGGACACCAGCATTCGTGCTGTAGGACGAAGAGGCACGCCCATTCAGAACGACCTTCATTTTGCGGTTATTTAAGAAAGATTGGATTAGGTCAAGCAGGCGACTGGTAATACCATAACCGCGTAGTTTGCATAGGAGGCCAGGGTGCCAAACCCTGTCGAAAGCCTTGGAGATGTCCAGAGCAACCGCGCGAGCCTCGTCAGACTCATCAATATCTGGGATAAACAATCTCCTCAAAGATGAAGGAGAAACTTGAAGCAACCGAAATGTGGTTCTATAGAAGGATGCTAAGGATAACATGGACCGACTACGGGAGCAACGATGAGGTTTTGGAGAGGATGAAAACGAAAAGGAAACTGATACTTATCATCAAGAAAAGAGAGTTGATGGAACATGGAAAGTTCCTGGAACATGTAATGAAGAAGAATGGCTTGGAGAATCTGATACGCACAGGTCCCATAGAAGGAAAGAGGGACACGAGAAAGCAACGAGTAATATACTTAATGGGCTTGAGCAAATGAATGCCGAAGTGGGGTTTGGGTGGGGTAACAGGAGAAAGCGTGATAAAAGGGAAATGTGGACGGCCATGATCGCCAACGTCCTGAAGGGACACGGCACATAGAAGAAGAAGAAGAAAAAGAATAAACAAACATGTCTATGTACAAAATCTAAGTACCATCTGCCATATATTCAGTTGCCAAAGCAGAATAATGTATAACATACTTATCACTTCAAAGCTACTAAGAAAATTAAATTTTGGCGCTAAATGACCCATAAGGTGTTGCTATGCCGTTAAACAAACACATTGATCAGTCAGTTAGTTGCCATACGTGATACACGCTTGGGCGATTTTTCTTTTGATTCATGACTGACTAGGCAGAAGGTTTTACCGTAGTAGGCATTTTTTGCGCTATACTAGTTACCAACCAAGGCTATAAAACCTACTTTGTCCAGCGATTCAGCACATACCTGTGGGAAGCAGAGATAGATTCATGCCTTTTCCGAGGGTATTTGTGCGCAGGTAAATGCAACCAACTCCACTGTAATTCGAATTCGACATGAATTCGAACTCGGCACGCTGATTTCTCATTCCAAGCCGATGACTAATAACACTCTTATTTTGTATATATCTTCTGTTATTTCAATAGACTGGTTCAATCTACTTTCTTCTCGTTGTGACATTCTTCCTGGCCCTAACAGGCCACAACACATTATTTTACGTTTTGCTGTCTTCTTCGGCGACCCTTAACGCCATTAAACCGATCAGTCGAAGCATCATGGTCGTGCCTCGTTATAATGTACAGATCCTTCCAGCAAATATCACAGCTGAAGATCTCGACAAGGAATATTTTTACACATTCCATATTTTTCCGGTCTGGTTTTATCTGTTTATCGCGTATTCCGGTGTTTAATGATTTTTACACGATTTTTCATGGTTGTGAGTTGATTTGCAGTGGATATTGACTCGGAACGACAAATCGGGGTGCCGAGTTCGAATTCTAGTTGAATTCCGTGCATTCACTTACGCACAAATAACCTTGGGAAAGGTATTAATACGACTCTTTCCTCCCGTTATGGGTTAAATAACAGGACATATTGGGTTCTAAGCTATCAACAGCAGAAAGTAATGGCAACCTACTGCGGGATAATCTTCTGCCCGCTCAGTTATGTCTCTTTCGAGAAATGATCGCCCAAAGCGTGTATCACGTGTAGCAATTAACTGACTGTCTGATATTATCATTATAATAACTTTTATATTATAATTTATATAATCATAAATTATTGTAATTTTTAAAAATATATTTATATCTATATATTGAAATAATAGATATTATATAATTTAACCTAATGCATTGCATATATATATAGAGAGAAAATTAAGGCAGACACGTTATTCATTGGTAAATCGGAAGTGTGGGACTATTTCAGGTAAACCATCATGAGCTTCCGTCGTTATTTTACAAAGGATTTTTATCCTTTGTAAAATAAAGACCGAAGCTTATGATGGTTCGCCTAAAATAGTCCCACACTTCCGATTTACCATGAAATAACGTGCCTGCCTTAATTTTTTTAATATTTGCTCTATATGTATTTATATACATATATATTTAGAGTTCTCTTAGAGAGTTATCCTACCACTGTATGTACAGGATCTTCCTTTGGATTCTTTTATACCCACACTGCATGCTGATATATATATACATATATATATATATATATATATATATATATATATATATATATATATTGTATATATACATATATATATATGTGTGTGTGTGTGTGTGCGCGCGCCTGTGTATATAATTTATTATTAATATATTTTATATATTGTTATTATATTAGTATATATTATTTTATTGTATAATATATATAATATTATTGGGTTCTGTATCCTTGTTTGACAACCAGTCTACTGCAGAAAGCAATGGTAACCTACTGCGGGATAATCTTCTGTCTAGTCGCTCATGTCTCTTTCGAGATATGATCACCCAAAAGTGTCTATCACGTAGGGCACTTAAATGACTGACACTTATTTTTCACTCAAAACATATCCCAAGTGCCACTCAAGGTTTACAGAATGGTCGTTTTATGAACGTACGAGGAGGCGGAAATGAGAAGTGCATATCATAAGGATATTAAAGAATAGTTAATTATTGACTGTAAAATTGAAGATGTTAAGATTGCAGTGTTCAGGGAAACATTTCCGCAGAAGTCTCTTCCATAAAGCTGAGTCTTACGGCCATATCAGTTTGAAATACTGGTTTCTCTACAGTCAGTAAAATTCAGCCTCGTCGAGCCTGGTCAGTACGTAGATCGGCGAGCGCTTGAGAATATCAGGTGCTGTAAACCTGGATGTGCGGGTGGTGTAATTGATGGCGGCATTTTTTGAATGGAAGTGCAGAGTTCGAAATCTCGTCGTCGTCCTGCGGCCTTGGCCGAGATAGAACTTACTACACCCCACCAGTATTTCCTGAGCATTTGGAACCCTGGCGCAGTTTGCAGCGAAATTAATAATCTTGTCAAATAGCTGAATACTTTATGCTTCACCAGGGCTAACAAGGGTGTTTTTATTGTGACACCAACACTAGATGAGTTGCTTCCAGGCCTCATCCTGTTATTTAACCCATAACTGGAAGGAAGTGACGGATTAATACCTTTTCCAAGGGTACTAGTGCTGAAGTGAATGCAGGGTACACAACTGGATATTCGAACTCGGCTCACAGATTTCTCTTTCCAAGCCGATATCCACTGTACCACAACGCACATCAGTCACTGAACGCTTACAGCGCCTGGTATTCCCAAGTGGTCACCCATCTAAGTAGTGACCAGGCTCAACGTTGCTTAACTTCGGTGATCGAACGAGAACCGGTGTATTCAACGTGATATACCGTAAATCTGGTCGAGTTCGTTGTATTCACTTTTGCGTAAATGCCCTTGGGAAAGATATCAATTCACTTCTCAATGGTTTAATTAGGTTATGAGTTAATTAGTACGGCTTATATCAGTAAAACATTGTCTCCAAAATATTCATTACTCCCTTAAAATATTTTCTGGTTTTAAAAAACTTTCAAAACTTTAACAATACGTAAGATTTAACGAATCAATCAATCAGAAGAGCCTGTCGGAATGAAAATTATTTCCTACTAATGAAGTGTAGTGCTAAATTGGCTGGAAGGTCTCATCAATTCAACATCCAAGCTGCTGACCTAGGGCAGCACTATATTCTCAAGGCACCTAACGTAGGCCTCTGTGTTGATTCTGAGGCCCTGTTGGAAGATGCTTGGATTATAACGTTGCCTTCCTTAGTGATCAATCCAAACACCATGATTTTGACTACATATAACATCCAAATATAAGACAAATACAAAATTTGTCACTAAGCTCATTCTGTAGTTTCGTAGATGTACTTTTTTGTAATCGTTCTGTACACTCGTCTGTAATGTTACTTTGGCACAAGGTCTTAAGTGAGGTATCCCATGAAATTTTGACAAAGTAGAGTTTGATTGGTAACCTTTTCACCATGTGTGAATCCAAAACTGGAAAGTTTCATGAATTCACAGTTGAATTGTTTAGATGTAACCGTACGTTATATTATAACAATTCATTTTTTCGCCCTTTTTCTTGCTTCTGGTTTTATGCTTTCCAGACATGTTTGATCCTGAAAGAATTATATGCAATATCATTCGTTATTTATTGTCTTCTATTTTTCACGCTCATTTTCATTTTTTTTCTTATTTGTTCATACTTTGTAGTCCCTCATATCTTAGTGGCTTTAATGCCTTGCATGGGAAAAAATGATTAAAAAAAAGATAAATACGAAGAGAATTCAACTTGTTGAACTAGCGAGAGATTCGCGACGTTTCCTCTTTGAGATTGTTGGGTGGAATATATTTTATCAGCCACGGTGCTTCATAGATGCATTTAAAATCTGTCATGATTGACAAGAATGAATTAGACAGCACTGGTTCGGATATGGCTGCAATAGGCATTTCTGAGAAAGATCTCATTTATAAACTCGTTCTTAAGATTCAAGAAAAGCTTTAAACCTCCCCTAGCTCAGTTCTTTCCCTCCAAATGTAAAAGCTTTTACAAAAATCCTCTTATGAATACAAAAAGATGAATAATGAATAAATTAGGATTAAATATTCATTTCTGAATATTTTCTTTCAATATGAACATTATTCATGGGTATATATATATATATATATATATATATACTACCGGCCATAATTATTAGGCCACCCCAGTGTATAAAAAAATGATGTATTTCATACTATGTTTTAGTATTTATTGACAAATGAATAATTGTAAATGAAAATAGAATGTTTTGTTTTGTTAATACTGCACAATAACATATTAATCAAATGAATTTATAAATATTTAATAATTACATATTTGCAGTTTCATCAAATTTAGGGTGATTTGAACAAGTTCATCTTTGCTTCCTTGCCTTGTAAAATTTTGCAAAGTAATAATAAAATTAGAACCAGTCTATTTTCATTTAGAAATAAATACTAAAAATAGTATGAAATACATCATTTCTTTTAAAAACTGGGGTTGCCTAATAATTATGGCCGGTAGTATATATATATATATATATATATATATATATATATGAGGTTCGATGGCTAAGTAGTCGGTGAAATTATGCAAAAATGAAAATAACATTGAAATCTCATTATTTTAGTTATATTCATATTTAATAAAATTACACAAAGATATTTTGAACTACTAAAGAATAAATATATTCAATAAAATTGTCATTGCCTTCAACCGTGGAGTTCGGAATCTCCTGAAATTCTTTGCCACAAATGACTTGTTTACGTTTGTGCATTCTGCGATAATGTTTGCGTTCATTTCATCTTTGATGTTACGAAGGGTTTTGTGCGCCACACAGAGAATAAATAAAGGGTTATATTCTGGGGAGCAGAAACTGTTTGTGTGGCATGGTGCAAAGTCCTGTTGCACGACATATAATCTTCCAGCTGCCAATCTTCTGATTTAGGGCAGCACTACTTTCTCAAGGCACCTGACGTAAGCCTCCGAGTTGATTCTGAGACCCTGTTGTAAAATGAATAGAATTATAACGTTGCCTTATCTGGTGATCACCCTAAACACCATGATTTTGACTGCATATATCATCCAAATACAATACAAATATAAAATTTGTCATTAAGCTCATTCTATAGTTTCGTTGATGTACATTTTTAATCGTTCTGTACAGTCGTCTGTAATGTTACTTTGGCACAAGGTCCTAAGTGAGGTCTCCCATGAAGTTTTGACCAAGTAGAGTAGAATTGCTTCCCTTTGTCTCTTCTATAAATATTTTCATGGCTTTTGCTCTGACGAACTTGGGTCACTGTTGCCCCCTCTACAAGAATTTACTCGGGCAACCAGACTGGCAACAAGGTATCACCCTTTTACAGTTGGATCAACCAAATGCAGGCTATGATTCTATTCCATCAGCTTCTTTACTCGCGTTTCCCGCCTGTGCAACTTCCTTCCAAATACTTGCTTTCCTGAGGGCTATAAGCTCCAGGAATTTAAATGCAAAGTCAATTCCCATCTCTTATCCACTTAAATCCAGCTCTTTCTACTTTACCCCGTATATCTTGTACTTTTCCTTTCTTTCTACCTTCGCAACTGTCTTCACTTCTTTTTTTTTAATCATATTACCCCGAGGAAAGCAGTAACGCTACTGATGCGTAGGGTGTTACGTAAGAGTAAAAAGATTGGAAAAGAGAAAGCCAGAAACCACATACTAAACAGGGAACAAGGGATGAGCCTCTTCACCTGTTCAATAGACGTGTGTGAGTGTGAACCGAGCGATAGTTTAGTCTATCTACTCCAACTGAAAAAAAAAAAAGAGTAAAAAGATTGGAAAAAGAGAAAGCCGGAAACCACATACTAAACAGGGAACAAGGGATGAGCCCCTTCACCTGTTCAATAGACGTGGATGGAGTGTGAACCGGGCGATAGTTCAGTCTATCTACTCCAATTGAAAAAAAAAAGAAAAGAGTAAAAAGATTGGAAAAGAGAAAGCCGGAAATCACATCTTAAATAGGGAACAAGAGATGTGTTCGCATCCTTTCCTTGCCCTTTCTCTTTCACCCCCTGTAGTTGGTTCGTCTTTCTCTTCACTCTCCTCCTGCCTAATACTTCAACTCTCTTATGTAATCTTCCTGCACATCAGTGGCGTTAACGCCTTGCTAGGGGTGAAATGATTTAAAAATAAGGAATAATTTAATTGTTAATCTTTTCACTACGTGTGAATCCAAAGTTACATATTTAGTAGATTAATTTGGTACAAGGCTAATTTTGCGGAATTTTCCGTGACTATCGAACTTAAGGAGTTGTAAGAGTCAGCAAAATCGACTCGTTAAAGATTACTTCTCTTTGAGGAGAATAAAATGCGTTAAATAGTGTCATTAAATTCCAGTGAAGTTTCGTAACAAACTTTTCTGGATAGGCAACTTGCCATTGACCACATGAGTGATATAAGCGTCTGATCAATTTGTATAGCCAAATGCAGACACTCATTAGTTCTCATCATTAAAAAAATTGTAAGGTATTTGGCATAGATCTATTTCACATGTTATAGACTAAGAGAACTCCAGGAAGCAATGATATCTATAAATCAGTAAAGTCTAAATCGTTGCAATAAACTGATGAAATAATATCCCTTCATCCGTTCTGAAATTCAAAGTTTTGCAGAATCTTGTTATCAACAGCATGCTAATAAATATAGGCAGTGGTACAGCTTGCTGATCTAAATCACAACACTCACCTTGCCATTATAAATTACTTAGAATCAAATTTTGGGGTCACACAGCGAAGGTAAATAAATTTTAATTTGCAACCGTGGTATTCAATACTACTGACTTATTCCTGGTGCAATTAACGTACAGAATTTTTACTTTCAGAAATCTTAGGACAAAAATTAAGCAAAATTAGTAATAAATGATGCTTGAATTCATTTAAAATATAAAAATAAATATTTGATTCCATTTTATATTTTCTTAAATGTAGGTTGTCCAGACGATCAACTGCATCCGGCAGCAAGGCCGCTGACCGGTAGGTTTAGAGAAGCCTGGATCCACCACAATTACTGTTTTTTTTTTTTTGTTAATCATATCACCCCAAGCAAAGCGGTAATACCACTGAAGCGCAGGGGGGTACGTAAGAATGAAAAGATTGGAAAAGAGAAAGCCAGAAACTACATCCTAAACAGGGAACAAGGGATGAGCCTCTACACCTGTTCAATAGATGTGGGTGGAGTGTGAACCGGGCGATAGTTTAGTCTATCTACTCCATTTGTGGAAAAAAATGAAAGAAAAGAGTGAAAAAATCGGAAAAGAAAAAACCAGAAACTACATCCTAAACAGGGAACAAGGGATGAGCCTCTACACCTGTTCAATAGATGTGGGTGAAGTGTGAACCGGGCGATAGTTTAGTCTATCTACTCCAATTGGTTGCTTCCAGGTTCACCCTGACTCAGGATGATAACACCTGTTAGGGTCACAGTTATGTGCAAATAGTTAATCCCCACAAACTGAAGATATTTAAGAGAAAAAAAAGTTAAGCTGGGTAATAGTCTTTAGATATGGAGAGCAACTTGTTTTAGAGAAGGAAATCTCTCAAATAAAAACCTCTACACGTACTCTGTATAGACACAGTTCTCTAATCTTGTTAGGCATATTCCTAGAGATGGTGTATCGAGAACAACAGTCTCCTAAATTGGTTGGTGTTAGAAAGGGCATTCAGCTGTAAAACTCGCTTCTATATATGATGATGGTTCAATTATGGAGTCATCAAAAAAAGCCCTAAATCATACTAGCAAGGAAACCAACGTTAAACGATGATGGCGATGATGTTGATCAACTAAATTAAATTTGATATACCTTTAAGAAAATACCTTCTACGAAAAGCAACACAAATTACAAGCCCCAAACAAAAAAAAAACTTCACCGTCAATATTACTCTTAAGTAAAGAAGGTACAAAAGCGAAAGAATATTTTTTAATGGCTTCTGCTCCGATGAACATAGATCACTGGTGCCCCCTAAATACGAATTTGAACGAGATACTAGATTAGCAACTAGATCCCACCCTTTTACAGTGAAACCTATAAAATGCAACCGTAACTTCTACTCCAACAGTTTCTTTCCTCGCACTTCCCGACTGTGGAATTCCCTTCCACATGATTGCTTCCCCGACGGCTACAATCTCCAGGAGTTTAAATGTAAGGTCAATAGACACCTCCTAACACACTAACCTGCTCCTATTCTATCAAACACTCTTCCCATCTGCCCAACCCTCATCCTCGGTATCCTTACTCATCTGTCACCTTCCTCCTGACATTCCCTATGTCTAACCACTCCTTCTCTTTACCTTCCCCTATGTAGCCCCATGCGCAATAGTGGCAGTGGAATGCCTTGCTTGGGGTGAGATGATTAAAAAAAAATATCTTAAACTGAGCACAAAAACGAAAAATCGAACTAAAACTAAAACGATTCTTTCATGATGGAACGGAGATTTTTTTCATAGAGGCCTACGTTTCTGGCATGTAGTTGTAGCATGTAATCAAGTCATTTCTTGGTATGCCATTCAATTATTCAGTTTCGCCATCTACTGTGATATCCACCATTTACTCAACTTGTGAAAACTATTGCTACGCCAGGAATTTCCAAATAATTTCCTTATCACTAGAAAGATTTAGTATATGTGAAGATCTCAAAATCTCAATGCAGTCAACATACATTACAATTAACATTGATTAATTATTCAGTTTTTATTACTGTGAAAACTTTGTGTTTAACTCCGTAACAGTGGACATTGAAAGGTTTTTGGCCTGGTAAAGAAATTGAAAAGAAAAATAGAAGGAAAACTGATGTATATTCATTTAGAGGGATTTTGGGAACTTGATTAGCCCGATAAAGTGTATCTTATATTAAGGAAAACGGAACATTTTTTTTAATCATATTACTCCGAGCAAGGCGGTAACGCCACTGATGTGCAGGGGGCTACGTAAGAGTGAAAAGATTAGAAAAGAGAAAGCCGGAAACCACATCCTAAACAGGGAACAATGGATGAGCCTCTTCACCTGTTCAATTGACGTGGGTGGAGTGTGAACCGGGCGATAGTTTAGTCTATCTACTCCAATTGAAAAAAAAAAAGAGGAAAAGAATGGAAATGAGTAAAAGATTAGAAAAGAGAAAGCCGGAAACCAAATCCTAAACAGGAAACAAAGGATGAGCCTCTTCACCCGTTCAATAAACGTGGGTGGAGTGTGAACCGGGCGATAGTTTAGTCTATCTACTCCAATTGAAAAAAATATTATTTACTTGTATTCTAGTAAATCAGTTATAGACCAATTATAGTCTGTTTTACCATCAAGCCAGGAGAACTTTGCAAAGCAACGCTCATTCGTAATATTTGTTTGAAAGTTATTTTCTAGATTTAAAACAATATAAATCTTATTCCTGTTGGGAGACGCATTTACTACAATAAGACCTTCGTTCATTAGGCTGGTAGACATATTAATATCACTGTTTAAAATTAGACGTATTTACTAAAACACAGAGCCACTAAATTTTACGTTTATAGTAATAAGAGGTGTCAGATTAAAATGATTTACGTTCACAAATGAAATGAGTAAATATACACTTTGAAAAGACCTAACGAGAGATGTACAGTTCGTTAGTAAGTTGATAGTTTTTTTTACTCTAATAATTCAATCTTAAAACACTCTTGGCTTGAAAGTGGATAAATTGATGAAAAAAAAAAAAAAGAATACAATGCTATTAGAATGGACATTTTCCTTAATAAGACTTTTCATATGTAAACCCGTAAATATTAATACCACTGTTTGAAATAATATGGCTGTCTGTACAAACACGCGAACGCACTAAACACAGTGTTGGTAGTTATATACGTGTTATTTTTAGGTTCATATTACTATAATATATTTAACATACTATATATATTATACAATATAATAATATATACTAATATAATAACAATATATAAAATATAATAATAATAATAAATTATATATATATATAAGACCTAATGAGACAAACGAACCTACCTAGGTTTCACCTAGGTAGGTTTCACCTAGGTAGGTTCGTTTGTCTCATTAGGTATTATCTATTTATTTTACTCTACATCTGTATTGATCGCTTTCTGTTAGATGATTACTCGTATCGGGTTTTTTTCTTTGGGCTTCGTGCTGTTCTCGGTCCGAAAATTTTGACTGACATTCATGTACTAAGATCTTTCTTTTTTAAAACCATTTTTTCCTTCCGCCGAAAATTTTCGTTGAAGGTTTTCGACACGAGTATAATTATAATCTCGTTTATATATATATGTATATATATATATATATATATAGTAATCCGCAGACAGATCTGTTTCGCTGTATCACAGCTCAAGTACGGTTAGACTCAGATTGCTTTTAACCCAGGATTGAAACCCGACCGAAATGGATACACACAATGCATTAGGTAAAATTATATAATATCTATTAATTCAATATATAAATATATATTTAAAGATTACATTAATTTTTGATTATATAAATTACTAGCAGTACAGCCCGGCGTTGTTCGGGTGTAATGAAAGCTTTAAAACAAATCTATGGTCCTGGAGCTTAGACTTTTTGGACATTGGCACGAAAGACTAAAAAACAATAGTTGTTTCCAGTTAAAGCTAAACCATAGACTGAAAGAAAAATGAATGGATGTAAGTCAAATTTTAATTTTCTGGTATCGATATCAAGTAAGTTTTTTTTCGTCGTAAACTGAATTTTGAAGGCTAAATAAGTCCTCTGAGTACCATGGCATCATGGCTGAGACAAAGAACTACAATTATACCTACTTAGAGCCAAACTCGAAGCAAAAACTAAAATAAAAAGGCTGAAAAAAATACAGACATACAGGCAGATAAACAGACACACACACAAACATCTTGCCTTTTATATATATATATATATTATCGATTTTCTGCACTATTGTAAGAACTGCAACCTTGAAACTTCTGAATCACGTTTTTTATGGCTTTGTCTATAAGTGTATCAATTTTGATTATAATCGGACTACTCCTTCTATAACCCGATTTTTTTGATTATCGATTTCTGATATTTATCGGGGGTACCTTGACACAAAATCTACAGTGTAAATTTTCAAGAAAATCGGTTCAGCCGTTTCGGAGTCTATAGGTAACGGACACACATACAGAGACACACGCACACATACACACACAGAGACAAAGTTCCATTTATAAATAAGGTTAGATAATATAAAAATTATTGTAATAATAATATATAATAAGATATGATAATATCAGACAGTCAGTTAAGTACTATACGTGTTACAGGCTTGAGCGATCATTTCTCGAAAGAGACATAACTGACTATGCAGAATATTATCCTGCAGTAGGTGGCCATTACTTTCTGTGGTTGACTGGTTGCCAACCAAAGTATAGAACCCAATAAATCCTGTTATTTAACCCGTAGCGGGAGGAAAGATTAGGATTAATACCTTTCCCAAGGGTATTTTTGTGTAAGTGAATGCAAGGAATTCAACTGAAATTCGAACTCGGCTCCCCGCTGTCTTGTTCCAAGCCGACATCTGCTTTTTCACAACGCACATTTTAATATATATGTTCCTCTAAACTTATTTATAAATGTGTGTGTGTATGCGTGTGTCTGTGGGCGTATGTGTGTGTCCGTTACCTATAAACTCCGAAACGGCTGAACCTATTTTCTTGAAAATTTACACAGTTGTACTATAAGCGTCTGCGAGTTTTCTTACCTAGGTTTTGCGTCGAAGTACCCCCGATAAATATCGAAAATCGATAATCGAAAAAATCGGGTTATAGAAGGTGTGGTCCTATTTTAATCAAATTTGATACACTCATAGACAAAGACATAAGAAACGATATTCAGAAGTTTCAAGGTTGCAGTTCTTAGAATAGTGCAAAAAATCGATAATATATATATATATATATATATATATATATATATAAAAGGCAAGATGTTTGTGTGTGTGTCTCTTTACCTGTCTGTATGTCTATTTTTCTCAGCACTTTAATTTAATTTTTCTTTTCGGTTTTGGCTGTAAGTAGGACCATGGATTAGTTTTAAAGCTTTCATTACACCCGAGCAATGCCGGGCTATACTGCTAGTATTTCTATAAACACTAAAGTTAGTGTCTATAGCAATATGCTATGTGTGTAGAAGGAAATAATTCATTTTGATTTCTTTTGAAGCTATATCTACAAAAATGCCTAATGCATTCTGTTGCGAAGTGAATTAATTTATTTCATCCAATAACAATGAAACCTCCTATTCAATATTTCTATTGAAAATATACTTTATAAAAAATACATTTTACTATAAAAAATACAACCTTGTATATATGGACGGAACCGGTTTTCTTTTCAAAACATTTACCTCTTATTTATCTGCCTGAATAGTACATTTTCCCTTCAATCTTTGTCCACGCCTAGAAGTCTTAAATATCGTTATTGTTGATCTCTCGTCGTGTCTCCATTGGCAGAAAAACCTTAAAACATATTTTTCATAATGGAACGAAAAAAAAAAAAACAAAAATAATAAATAAATAAAATATGTGAAAAATAAATAAAAATAGTGAATAATGACATAAGTTCCATTTCTGTAGAATTAAAATTTATATTTTATAGATATCATCTTATTATAGATAATATTTTATATTATTTTAATATCTTATATATTAAAGATTAAGACATTTTATTATCACCATTAGATAACATTTCCTATAATTTTTATTGTATCATCGTATTATGGATTTTATTATTATATAAATTTTGCTTAACTAAATTTAACTTTAACAAAATTTAACTATAAATATGACTAGAATATTTGATCATGATATTAAAAGAAACATTTTGAAATATTAACGAATATAATAAATAATTAATGTAGAAAATTAAAATATCAAAATAAACGGTTAAAATAATGAAAATTCGCATAATTTAAAATCTTAAAAAAAATGACTAAATTCCATCTTTAAAATGTTATTATATGTTTTTTTTTTAATCGTGTCACCCCAAGCAAGGCATTCCACTGCCACTATAGCGCAGGGGGTTACATAGCGCGATTGGGTATAGGAAATGTCAAAAGGAGGGTGATAGACGACTTAGGATGTACATAAGGAGAGAGTTGGAGAGAGTGGGTGTGAGTTAGTGTTTTATTGACCCTATATTTAAACTCCTGGAGGTTGTAGCCGTCGGAGAAGCAAGCATGCGGTAGGGAATTCCACAGGCGGGAAGTGCGAGGAAAGAAGCTGTTGGAGTAGAAATAGCGGTTACATTTCATCGGTTTCACTGTAAAAGGGTGGGACCTAGTTGCCAATCTAGTATCTCGTGCAAATTCACATCTAGGGGGCACCAGTGATTTAAGTTCATCAGAGCAGAAACCATGAAAGTATTTATAGAAGAGGCACAGGGAAGCCACGTCACGCCGGTGAGAGAGAGACTGTAGGCGGTCAGCCAAGTCGGTATCAATCACATTAAAGATTCTTCGGTCGGACGGTAGATTTTTTATAAGTGCAGGATAGATTCAGACGGAAAGAATTTCCGAGCCGTGCAAAGAGAGCCGACTTTCATAGCAGCGGACCTAGCAATGGATTCGACGTAGTCATTCCACTTGAGGTCCGCTGAGAGTGTCAGAGCCAAGCAGGCGTAGTGTTTTACTCTCTGGGAGGCAAGCCTGTTCCATACTAATGGGAGGGAGGTGTTGTTGTCTGCGGTGATTAATTGACAGCAGCTTCGTTTTGGAAGAATTGAATTTTACGAGCCATTTCTTACCCCAATCCACCACGGATTGGAGGTCCTTTTCAAGCTCGGCGGCGAGGTTCGCCTTGTCCCTGACACCAGATTTTTGGTCGAGGCGAGAGTAAACTGTGGTATCATCGGTGTACATGCCTGCTTGTGATCTTATGGCATCGGGGAGATCATTGATATGGATTAGAAAGAGCGTAGGACCTAGGATAGAGCCTTGGGGGACACCCGCGTTTGTCGGGTATTTCTGGGAGGCATGTCCGTTTAATACCACCTTCAGTGTGCGCTTAGAGAGGAATGACTGGATTAAATCCAACAAATGTCCAGTTATGCGATAGCTTCGCAGTTTCCGTAGAATGCCGACATGCGATACTCTGTCGAATGCTTTAGAGATATCCAAGGCGACGGTTTGGGCTCCACCATTCTTGTCGAGAGCCTGGTATATATCGATTTAATAACTATTCGTATAAACTATAAATGGATAACATTATTTCTAGATAATCTTACATGTATAATCATTGAAAGGAGTCAGTCAGTTAAAGTGCCATACGTGATACACGCTTGGGCGATCATGTCTCGAAAGAGACATGACTGACTGGGCAGGAGATTATCCCGCAGTAGGTTGCCATTGCTTTCTGCGGTAGACTGGTTGCCGACCAAGGCTATAGAACCCAATCTGTCCTGCTATTTAACCCATAACTGGAAGGAAGAGACGGATTAATACCTTTCCCAAGGGTATTTGCGCGTAAGTGAATACAATGGATTCAACTGGAATTCGAACTCGGCTCCCCGGTTTCTCGTTCCGAGCCGATATCCACTGTACCACAACGCACAAAGGTAGTATATAATTGAGTTAAATTCAATGGGTAGTTGGATTATAAATAAGCTGCAGTTTCAAAAAGAGTTGGAATATTTGCTCCACCATACAAAATTGTGGTTAAGAAAAGACTTTTAAATAGTTTGTCCACAAAAAAAAAAAAAAAAAAAAAAAAAAAAAGTTGTAGTTAAGAAAAACTAGGCCATATCTGCTGTGTTGTTGGATGTGATTCGTTTGAAATCGTCAAAACATGATCGTCAGGGAAGATTTACTGACTGTCAAAGTTGTTGTTGTTGTAGTTAATTCGTTTGAAGTTGCCGAAATGTTTTTTCAATACGCTTGATTAGCAAAAGTTATTTAGTCACGATTACTTTTGTGTTTGGAAGCCTTGGAAACAGTCGTATTTCTGCACGCCAAAAGTGCAAATATGTGGATTTTTAGAATATTTTTCCGTAAGTAGGCTCAACAAAACTAGAGTTTTCATTTTCTCTGATTGGTCAAATATTTCACATGGTGATCTTTATGTCTAACCAATAGGATTTAAAATATTTATGTTGTATTTAAAAGGTGCATGTTGTACTCTTTTCGGTATGTTTGTAATATTGTTCATTATGAAGTCGAAAATACAGTTTTGGCGAGTGTTAATATGATAAGTATGTGGGTATGTAATTGTGTTTGAAATAGAATTTCTTTCCTTTCGCTATTTTGATTTTTGTTCAAACTATACTAAGCTCAGTAAATAACTTTTTCATTACGAATATAAAAAGGTTTATAACAAATTCAAAGAATAAATAACTATGCACTTTGTTTTAATTTTAAATAAACTCTAACTCTAAGGAAAGATAAAACATGGAGAAAAAGAAGAAATGCAAAGCAAGAGAAGGAGATACAAATGAGTTAAAGGGAGAAGGAGAGAGATAAGGAGCTCAAACGATGACCGATATTCTTTTAACTAAATTCATGTGAAACATTTTCTGGTAGCTTCTAAACCCACCCGAACCCAGTTCACCTCGATCTCGTAAAAGATGAACTACAGTTACTATAAATGCAATAAAGTGTTGATTATGGTTTAAAAATACTTTTAAGATTTCTCTAAAATTCTTTAAAATATAGTGCTGAAAAATATCGCATTTCTTTACCTGCACGCTTTTACCACATTAAATATTTTTTCTAATAAATTCCCATAACGCCTTTGTGAATTGTACGCATTTGTTTTCCCATTTTCGTATTATATTGGAGTCTTAAATTTCCCACAGTTCACGGATGCAAACACAGGCGTAGGCGGTGCTACCTTCTCTGACACTTAGGCACAGTCGGTATGAGTGTGTGCGTTGACACACAAACATGCGAATCTCTAAAAAGATATTTTCTTTCTAAACAGTGACAAATATGGTTCGATAATCCGTTCAGTTTTGTTGTCGCGTTTAACATCAACAGTTTCAAATCTCTGCCTGACCATCACTGATATTCCTCATTGGCTAAACAAAAAAAAAAAAAAAAAAAAAATGGAAAAAAGCCCACTTTGCTTAAAATCTCATAGAACTTTTCCTATTAAAAAGTAATAAGAGCTTTTCTTTTTCTTTATGTGCCTTGTTCTTTCAGGACGTAGGCGATCATGGACTTCTGCTTTCCCCCTATCCCTTATCACACTTAAAATTTTCCTCTTGGTATCTCTCCCAAACCCTTCTCCGCCATCTTTCAGGACGTTGGCGATCATGGTCTTCCATATATCCCTAGTAGTTCTTCAAACGCTTTTTCTTGTTACCCCTTCCAAATCTCGCTCTATCATTCATTTGCTTAAGCCCATCAAGTATGTTACACGTTTCTTTCCTCTTTCTCTTTTTTCCTCTATCTGATCTGTGAGTATCAGATTCTCTAAGCCCTCCTTCCTCATTACATGTCCCAGAAACTTAAGCTCTCTTTTTCTGATTTTAAGTGTTAGTTTCCGTTTCGTTTCCATCCTCTCCAAAACCCTGTTGTTACTCACATGTTCTGTCCACGGTATCCTCAGCATCCTTCTGTAGAACCTCATTTCTGTTGCTTTGACTCTCTCCTTCATCTTTGATGAGATTGTCCGGTATTCGCTGTCATATAGGAGGACAGATATCACATAACCGTCTTCGAGCAATTAAACAAGAACTATCTGTACGAAACTCAAGAAGTTTTGATGACCTTATAAATTGAAATGACCCTTTCGTGTCAATCCGAGCTCAAAATAAATGTATGAGTTCGAATGCAAAATGTTAAATGTTGACAAACCATTCTTTTGGGGTAAGACGCAACATAATCTTCCTACCATTTATTTCTGGTGTAATCAAGTTCGGTTGCCTTTTGCCCGATACTTTCATGTTTATTACTCTAATATGTATTGTTATGAAAATAAACTATATCCACCTCTCAAAGGTTGTTTTACTAAAGTCTAACCTGAACTGAGGTGGCAGCACCTGCTAGGGTCCCAGCCTTGGGAGAATAGTGAACCTCTAAATAAAACACAATGAAAGTTTAAAATTATATTTTTAAAGCAAAATTACCAATAATATATTTTATCTGTAGTTATGGGCATTTGGATTCAGATGGTATTCATCGGGAATCATTAAATTTTGTTAAAATTATTTCGATTTCTGCATTAAATGACCCATAGAGGTTGATATGCTCCTCAACAAAATAAGCCAATCAACCTGAAATACCTCTTTCATGACATGAATCCATATCCAACAATTTCAATCTGTATTTAAGAATATAACTTTAACAATCAGTCAGTTAAATGCCATACGTGATACACGCTTGGGCGATCATGTCTCGAAAGAGACATGACTGACTGGGCAGAAGATTATCCCGCAGTAGGTTGCCATTGCTTTCTGCGGTAGACTAGTTGCCGACCAAGGCTATAGAACCCAATCTGTCCTGTTATTTAACCCATAACTGGAAGGAAGTGACGGATTAATACCTTTCCCAAGGGTATTTGCGCGTAAGTGAATTCAAAGAATTCAACTGGAATTTGAACTCGGATTTTTCGTTCCGAGTCGATATCCACTGCACCACAATGCACATTCCTTTAACAATACTACAACATAAAACACACATATCACCACCTCTAGTAATTACCATGTATATGCACAAAGGCGGAGTATCATCTACCATGTATTCAATTATAAAAGCAGAATGACATATTTTTATTACTTCAAAGCTCTCAAGAAAATGAAAGTTTGGCAATCATGAGGAATTTATATGGGGTTCAATAAACAAATTAATACATCAGCCTAATATCTCGTCATATGACTTCTACCAATCTGTGGTGCGAGCCCTTATCCGATACGTGCGCCTTAAATTGTCCGCCTGTGATGTGTGACAGACTTTCAAAATCTCCGTAATACATTTTATTAAATAGCCACGTGTGTTAAAACAAATATTTTCCAAGCTTCAAAACCGGATGCAGGTGTGAGGTCATGTGTTTCTAGATTCAGCGGACGCGAGTGATCCCTAATCAACATTCCGGTGCACCGGTTTATTTGATGGTCTGGTGTGCTGGTGTGAATTGACCGCAATTTCTATTCTGGTATTACTGTATAGTTATATATAGTCTTACTGACGGTCTTCTTTATCTTCTATGTGCCTTGTCCTTTAAGAACGTAGGCAACCAAGGCCTTCCACGTCTCCCTATCCCTGGTGGCTCTTAGCACGCTTTCTCCTGTAACAACACGCAACCCCCGTTCTGTCATTCACCTGTTCAGATCTTTCTGATATGTTATCCGCTGCTTTCCTCTGTCTCTTTTCCCCTCTATCTGTCCCGTTAGTATCAGGTTCTCCAAGCCCTTCTTCCTCATTGCATGTCCCAGAAACTTTAGTTCTCTCTTCCTGATGTTCAATATTAATTTCCTTTTCGTTTTCATTTTTTCCAAAACCTCATCATTGTTCACATGCTCGGTCCATGTTATCCGCAGCATCCTTCTGTAGAACCACATTTCAGTTGCTTCAAGTTTTTTCTTCATCTTGGATGATATTGTCCAGCATTCACTGCCATACTGAAGAACCGACATCGCAGCAATCCAGTACTCTCTTCTTTGTGTCTAGTGAAAGTTTCCTGTCTCTTAATACTTTACTCAGATTCTGGAACGCGTCATTCGCCATTCTTCAGATCTCTGTATCGCACTTTCCGTCTTCTGTTTGAACACTTCCCAGGTATTTAAATTTTTGTAGCTGCTTGATTTTAGTATCCCCCCCCACCCGTATTTGATATTTTGGGTTGCTCTATTTGCTTATGACCATGCATTCGGTTTTCTTGCAGTTTATTTGTCGTCCTTCAGCTATCTTCTGTAGGAGGTCTTGTAGTTTTTTTCCGCGTCTGGACTCGGCACTGTATCATTTGCTTACTTTATGCTGTTCAAATTGTGGCCTCCGATAACAAAGCCTGATGGTATACTTGTTGGTAAATGAAACCCAATTCCGTACATGAAAAAAATGAAATTCCAGTAATTGTATATAAACACACACACACACACACACACACACACACACACACACACTTATATACACAAAACCAACAGCAACATATCATTCAAAGCAAATATTTCTGCGAAATCTGTTATTTCTACAAAACAAGCAACACAATATTAAGTTTCTTAATTTCTTTTTCCTATGTAAATTTTGGAGGGATGTTTTGTTTGTTCGCTTGAAAAATTCTAGTTTCAGCACTAAACTTTATGCACGAACTGATTCCTAGTGAACCCCATCTTTTTTGTGGCTTTCATGTCCCCCTCATACAAGATACTGCTGAAGGCCGGCTAATACGCTCTATAAAAGTTATTAACAATTTGCTTAAAACCACTTTTAGGATTCTTTGTAAAGCTAAATGCAGATAATAGCACAGTTTATGGGAGTACCTTTGCAAGTGAAAAGTTTAGGCAGCTAATATTTCCTAAAAATTCCCTCATTGGGAGAAAAACTTTTTAAAAACTTTTCATACCTCTAATTCAACCTCACAATGTTTCAACATCACCTAGATTTTTTCCTGTTACAATGAAAAGAGAGAGAGAGAGAGAGAGAGAGAGAGAGAGAGAGAGGTACGTTAAAGTATAGATATATATCTGGGTATGCACACATGTGTAAAATATTATTCATGTGTTAATAAAACAGTACTCAATGTAAGTAAACAGAGCTATTAGTTCTACACTTTACTGCCCATAAACTATTCTCAGACAGGCAGTACGGCTTCCGCTTTGCCAATATGCTAACGACCATCACGGCGTACATATACCAGACCCTTGACAAGTCCGTGAGGCTCTTGCTGTTGTCTTGGATATCTCCAAGGCTTTTGATAGGGTTTGGCACGCTGGCTTTCTGCGCAAGCTATAGGGCTATTGCTTGATCTGGTTCAATCTTTCCTATCTAACCGCATAATCCTACGTCGATAGAATGACTCGGAGTTTCATGCACTACGCATTCATCAGTTACATATTACAAACTGACCGTTTAAGAGTTTTGAATTTAAGTTCACTCTATGTTCGTGGATGTTTTATCTTATAATGTTAGGGTACTATTTTTTAATTTATCAAGAGTAAAATATAAACAGACAAAAATTACATGAAGATAAAAAATCACAAAAAATTATTAAAATTCTGAGAGGTGAATTCAAATATGAGTAATTCATAATTATTATTAATTATAAATCAGAATCTGTAATGTGATTGATACCAACTTGTCTGGCCGCCTGCAGTATCTCTCTCGCCGGCGTGACGTAGCTTCCCTCTGCCTCTTCTATAAATACTTTCATGGTTTCTGCTCTGACGAACTTAAATCACTGGTGCCCCCTAGTTGTGAATTTGCACGAGATACTAGATTGGCAACTAGGTCCCACACTTTTACAGTGAAACCGATGAAATTTAACCGCAATTTCTACTCCAACTTCTTCTTTCCTCGCACTTCCCGCCTGTGGAATTCCCTACCGCATGCTTGCTACCACGACGGCTATAACCTCCAGGAGTTTAAATGTAAGGTCAATAGACACCTCCTAACACACTAACTCACACCCACTCTCTCCAACTCTCTCCCTATGTACATCCTAAGTCGTCTATCACCCTCCTTCTGACATTTTCCATACCTAATCCCTCTATGTAACCCCCTGCGCTATAGTGGTAGTGGAATGCCTTGTTTGGGGTGACACGATTAAAAAAATATATTTGTGGGGGAAAAGAAAGAAAGAAGGGAAGAAAGCAAGGGTGTGTAAAGTAAAAAAGATGAATAAGCGCATAGGGAAATCTGTGTTAATCTGGGTGTAAGTATGTGAGTAAGTATTTTTTCTACAGTTGCATGGGGTCATTAATTCATTTTTTACTACGTTACTTAACATTGAAAGCTGAAAATAAAGAATAATAAACAAAAATAATTATATAAAAGAAAATGAATATACAAAAATAAGTACAATATTCTGCACATATACAAATCTACCATCAGCCCGTGTATTGAATATTGCTGCCATATCTGGTCGGGTGCTCCTGCTGCTCTCCTTGGGCTTCTTGACAAAATACAAAGGAGAATCTGTAACGTGGTTGATACTGACTTGGCAGACTGGCTGCAACCACTCTCTCACCGGCATGATGTGGCTTCCCTATGCCTCTTCTACAAGTATTTTCATGGCTTCTGCTCC